>JAZKJV010011311.1:0-216511 GCA_037367405.1 Ottelia alismoides
TGGTTCGCCTTAGCAGATTGGATGTTAGAGGACATCGCGCAAGGCCCCGTCCTCAAGCAACTGGCTTCGGCCTGTACTTACATCCATACTGGCTGAACCGCGGATGCTCAATTGAGCTTAGGAAGTCCTAATATCTCTTGAAGTTAAAAAAAAAGTGTCTTGTTTTTGAATGAAGAAGTTGGATTAGTCCTCTACATTTTCACTTTCACCCGGGATCTGATTTGGTCAAGAAGACTTAGCTTTTAGAAGTCTTTGAGATTTTAGGTTAACAGCCTTAGCCATCAGGGGTCTTAGACTTAATCATCCATATTCCCCTAAGTTTCTAGATCTACATGCTATATTTCCATGCTTAGTCTCAGACAAAGAGAATATGATCAGCACATCACATGCACGACTGCGGTTTGATTGAGATGAGTTGATTTTTCACCTGAGGGATTGGGATGAGGAAGTCGAATTGGATTTTGATCTAATGATGCTCGAGGATGGGATAAAATCTTTGGAGGCTTCATGAAACCTGAGTGTCAGCAATATTAGCCAGTATGAGAACTTGATTCTTATACTAATCTCTTAATATTGACCTAAGTGCCTGGGTGTGAAAAATAAATAAAAATGTTGATCAGTGTGCGCCAACTCTTGGTAAAAGCAGAGGAGCTAGCCACAAATTTACAAGTCAATGAAATTCAAAGAAAAGCTCTCATTCCACCAAGTCAAATATCAAAGAGCTTCCACCAAAGGCGAGCGCTCCCAAAATTTTTCAAAGTGTCCACTTGGACCACCGCTATTAGGACCAGGAGTCAGGGCTTGCACCAAAAAAGGGCTCTGCATCGTAAATGCTACAAGTCTGGGTGTCGAAGGTACGATAGGTACTCAAAAGAGACACCACCCCGGTGTACTCCCAGGAAAACAAGTGCAGACGGCTCCAACTTCTCTTGACGGACGCACTGATCAACACCAAAAAAAATGTGTTGCGTAAAAGGCACTAGAGAGAATCTTTGTTCCAATGAGAGGGAGAGAAGAATTTACACAATCCCATGCCCTCCATTTCTGGCCTGCCATCCACATTTTCTAAGTCTGACAACTAAAGAGACGGTGGAATGAATGCAAGATTTGATTATTCCCTAGTGCTGAGGATTGGGGTCCTTAGGAGATTTTCTCGGACCAAGATTTGGGTGACAAATTGGACTCTACTCTCAGAATTGCAGTCAACACTAAACTCATATCCTTTAGTTTATATGTACATCAGAGAGAGTCTAGAGAAGTAGAGGAATTGGAAGCCTCTTGATTAAGGCTGGGTGAACTCTAAAATTTTGGATCTCTGAAGCCGAGTCAACTTGATCAGATTGGATCCTGTATTCACATGCACAAGGGGGTTAATCCAACTTAGTCATTCTTTTTGATGCTCGAGGACGAGCATAGTTTAAGAATAGGGGGGTGATGAACCTCAGTTTCATCATCTTTATTTCTCATAATTAACCCCCTTGCTTAAGTTTTTGTCAATAAATCCCTGTTAGTGTCTAATAATTAACAGAGTCCTTAATAAATTAAAAACCACAAAAAAAATGTCAAAACAAAAATCGTGGTATTTTTAGACTTAAAAATACCCTCAAAAATATTTCGGACTCTTGTTTGATCTCTTTTCGAGTTTTTGGTCAACATGAAACTTGTAGATCTCGTCAAGATCTACACTTTCATGTTTTGAGTTTTCTCAAATTCGGCCAATAAGGCCTCAAAAATCAAAATACACTTGCAATAACCTGATTGGGCCACGTGGCCCAATCTGGGCGAGCCACGTGGACCGCTTCTTCTTGTCCTATCCGCCTGTTCCACCGACCGTTGGATTCTGCCTCTTGATCCAACGGCCCAGGCCGCTCCACGCCGCCCCTTGGCCGCAACCGTCTGATCATCTTCAATGCCTCATCTCTACCGTCCGTTGGCGCCAATTCCATAGCCTCTCCACGTGTCAGCACCTGAACGCTCCGATCGCGCCCCCCGATCATCCATCTCGACCGTTCTCTTCCTTGGGCGCTTCTTAGCCCTTCGATCGACATCTACTTCTCATCAAACCGTTCACCAGTGCTTAGTCTACAGCCCGCCACGTGATGCATCATGCCCATTAGATCTTGCTCTGCCCCTTCATCGCCACCATCCATTGCTGATGGGACCTCCACCATCCGATCGCAGGTCCTAAACGAATCTGGACCGACCGCCAGCGCTTTATCCAGAGCGTGACACATGGCAAAATCTTGGCCTTCGATCATGCCGCCCTCGATTACATCCTGACCGCCCTTCAACGCCCAAACCCTAGCCGTTGGATCTCCAGATCCAACGGCTAAAGCACCGTCGTCAACCTCCAGCCACTCCTTCTCTCCCACGATCCAGTGCACGAATACCTCGCCCCCTTCCCATTTTCTCCACATCCTCCGACTACCTCACCACTCGCCAACCGTTCCCCGGTCCTCCCCAGTCAACCACGATCCTCGCGCACTCCTCCATCAACCTCCAACCTCTCCCTATCGCTCCACATTTCCTCCTCGAACCCACGTCGTCAACCATCACCTCCGCCACTTCGCTCCTTAAATACGCCGCCACCTCCACTATTCACGCCCGTCCGCCTTTATGTGGGAAACCTCCCAGCGAGCCCCGCCCCCCGGTGACAGCGAGGGGGCGGTGAGGAGCGCGAAGACGAAGGTCCGCCCCGGTGACGACCCCTGGCCATGGTAGGCCAGGTCTGCGGAGCTCCGCCTCCGCCAAGCTGCTCCCCGTAGCCGGGGGAGTCCAGCGATGACCCCGAGGTCCTCCGATGACCTCGAGCACAGGCCCCGCTCCGCCCCATCGCAGGTAAGCTCCTCCGATCTCCCTTTGCATTTTTTGTTTAATTTTGCTTAATTTTCTAGGCCTCTCCGTCCACCCTCTCGCTCCGATGACCCCTTCAACAGCTCCGCCACCATCCCCCCTTTCACGCGCACGCTTCCGCTCACCGTCGTCCTCTTCCTTCATACCTTGTCACCTCCGACCCACCTCCTCCGCCCTCACGGCGGAGGAGCTTCGAGTTCCTCACCTTCTCCATCCCCAGAGCTCTCATTCCACTCCATTAAGCACGCACAGAACGCCACAGTGCTTCGGCTATATGTATTACTAAGTTGCAGGTCTCCAAGGCCTTCAATGGCCGGAGTATCATCGGACCCGACTTCGGCACCGACGTTCTCATCATCAGCGTTCCGATGACCCAAGCTGAGCTGCCAGACATCTTGCCCGAGCTGCGAGCTTCATCGTCAACCTTCTAGCAGCATCGGGCGAGTCCCAGCATGGCCGAGGAAGAGCGGCGGAGCTGGAGCTCCTTCGCCGGAGCCCTGTTCTCGCCGCCAGTCACGGAGGAAGACGGAAGCACAGTAGCCGTTGGATGGTTCCCCTTCAGCGACCATCCAACGGTGCTGATGAAGCTACGCCACCAACTTATTTGACCGTTGGATCCTCAACATCCAACGGCTATTATGCAGCCGCGTGTCTTCACCAGAGGCTTTGCCGAGCCTCAACCACCGAGCCAGAGGCCTGGATCCGCCGAGCCTTGTCCGAGCCTGCATCGAGCCAAAACCTCCGCCTGAGCCACGCCGAAGCACCTCCGAGCCTCCCAGCCATCCCGAGCCTAGAGGGCGCGTGCCTGGCGCGTGCCTTCTGGGCTAATTGCACTGAGGCCCCACCGACTTCTTCAATTTGCATTCAGGTCCTCCTTCACGTGCAGCGGGCGTGCACAGAGGGTATTTTACAGGGAAGGTCCCTTTACTTTATGTATTTACATTTTAGTCCCTCCCTGGACCTGTTTGTAATTATCTTATCATATTTTTATTGCATTTATGCCCTTATCTTCATTTTTTGCATATCTTGAGCATCATACCTCTGTTTTAGTTGATTTCAGTTTCGTTTGAGAGCTTATTTGAAGTACTTTTTGATGGCATGATTAATCTTTTATCTTGGAGACTCGAATTTTAATGAAATATTAAGTTATCTAAGTGGCTTTTATTTAGTTCTCATGCCTTGTTCATTTTGACAATCAAGCTCTGACACTTCAAATAAACCTGGAATTAACTCATTGAATATTTTGCTCATAAATTTGTGACTAGGGCATATTTGTGATGCTTTGCATGTGCATTCACTTGCATAATTAAAATTGTTTAAAAAAAATGCATGTTTAATTTTAATTTCATTGTCATGTTGTGTCTACTTGCATGGTTTGACCTATATGCCTTTACATTCAACACTTAATTAAATACACTTAAATCCGATTAATACGAGAGAGGCTCGTGTCCCTGAGTTCGACCTTGGTTTCTTGCCAAGTAAAAAAAAATTCGATCATCTCATTTTGATTCATTATGGCATATATTTAAATAGGATGATCTTTTGATGAGCCCATCTCGGCCCGACTGCTACGACATTATTAAGTGCTAAAAACACTTTATTAAAGGGCCGATTTTGCGGCTCATCAGGGACACAGACGAGGTGGCCAAGGTTCTGGGTATCATCCAACCATGTGGGCCAGACTTGGGTTTAGTCTTAAATATTCATAAAACTGAACTCTTTTGGTCTACATCTGTTGAAAGGAAGTTTCACAAAGGGTTATTCCCAGCAGGTATTGGGAGACCTGTATTAGGTATGAAGTTGCTTGGTGGGGTGGTTAGTATGAATTGAAGGTTTGGTCTTGGAGAGGGCTGTTAAAGCTATGAAGATGATGCATCTTCTTCCTTAGTTGGGTGATCCATAGAGTAAGCTTCTTTCACTCCATTCATGTATGGTATAGCTAAATTTTTATTTGGCTTGAGGACTTGCCAACATATGTACATGGAGGAGGAAACATTATTATTCGACAAAGTCTTACGAGAGCCTATTGAAGACTGTGTTGTTTGTGAAGGCTCCTTTTTTGGAGACCTCCAATGGAGGGTGATTTTTTTTCCCATTCAGCTTGGCGGTCTGGGGTACTTTCAGAAGTTGATGCTTCAATTTATGCTTATGTGGCATCCTGGGCACAGTCTTGGGAGCTTCAAGATCATATTTTACGAGACAGTGAGATTTGCAATATGGACTCCATTTTTTATCATGCTTGTCATCGACTTCATGGCATGATTCTCCCTCATTCGACCTCACTTGTTTCTTTAGAAAGGACACCATCCCTCCAAAGACCAAAAATGTTTGGGCGTGTCTTTTTTAACAAAATAATTGAGGACAGAAATTATATTTGACATGATTTTTAGACAGAAGGCAATTTTTCGGTATCTTCAAGATGATCATGTTGATGATTTTCTCCTTGCTGTTCCTATTGATGAACTTGATCTGCACATGTCACCAATGGAATATAGCAGTATCCTCAGATATTTCCTCATGATTCCTTTGTTTCCAGCTGATGAGATATGCCTAGTTTGTCGTAAGGCATGCTTAGATACTTTTGGGGATCATGCAGTTCATTGTAGGGAGCTTCCGGATTTTAAAAATAAACACGATCTTGTTATAGATGTTTTATTTGATGTACTTAGACGTGCATGTATTGCAACTAAGAAAGAGGCACCTGTGAACTTTTTAATCGATCTGTAGGAGGGAAGATCCACACTTAGACCTGTTGATATATTGATTTTTGGATGGGTCGGAAGGAAATATGCTTGTGTAGAATTGACAGAAGTTTCTCTGCTCGTGGGGTTGAAGAGTGGGACCTTCTGATGAATCTCCATTTCATTACCTTTATTCTTTCATTTAGACCTTTAAACCCTATCTGAATGCATATATATCATTATTATGCATAAATTAACATTCACTCTTTATTGTATAAATATTATATAAAATACATTTTTTAAAGCTAATAAAAGAATAAAGAAAATAAAAGAAAAAGAAACAAAATGCCAAAGTTTATGACCCTAAACCTGAGACCTAGGCATCATGATGACCGGGCCAACAAGGAATAAAGTAAGGGGATATAAGGGTCAAACACACAACAAAAACCTCAATTTTATTTCTTCAATAATTCATTTTTGGGATCTATTTTATTCTTTTCAATTTATACACCAAATAAAGAAGCTCTGTACATGAAAGTTGTAGATAAAAATACATAGAAAAATGCAAAATTGATTTCACACAAAAATAATATACATTGTACATTCAATACTCAAAGTAAAATTCCAAATTCAAAACTTGCCAGACCCATATCTCCTCCATACAAAATCAAAATATATCAAAATCACTTTAATTGTATATAACTTTTTATTAGCTATTTAATTAAGGTGGATTCATTTTATTTGGAGTTAAGATGTAAAAGTTAGGTTTTGGAACCATATTGTACTATATACGTGAATAAAATATTCATTTTTATTTATTCTTTAATTTTTTATTATTTTACATTTTTATAAGTTTTAAATATTCTTAATAATATATGTACATCTTTAGAATACAATAAAATTATAAAGAAAATTATAAAATAAAATAATATACAAAATACATAGATGAATACACTATCCTTATGCATGTATAATTAATACCCATATTTATTTAAGGGTACAAATACATTAGAAAAATATAATAAAAATATATTCAAATGTATTTTAATAATTTATAAATATATAAATTAAGTTTATAAAATAATCAAATATAAAATATAAAGTAAAAAATATAGGTAAAGATATATATAAATGAACCTCAAAAAAGTAATTGTAATAAATAAACTCATAAAAATAAATAAAAATCATATTAAAATAGTACATAAAATAATAAATATTTTTAATGTTTACCGAAAAAATAATAAAATTGTTTATTATTTTATTTCGAATTAATACATCTTTTATTTGTAATTTCTTCTTCTTGTGGCCTGGTTGGACCAACACAGTCCAACGATAGTCAACTATCCTTCTTCCACTCCTAGCCATGTCAAACTACATTTGACCCCTACTTCCTTAAATTATTGCACCCGATTCTTTCACTATTTTCATTTGATTCCTTCTGCAAATTTGTTCTTCAATCACTGTTCTTTCACGCAAGCATCTCTTGTCGATCTGAGGAACCTCGATGCATAAGTTCTCGTCGGTCACATGGCCTCCTGTATAAAGCATCTTTTCCACCTCCCTTCACCCTTTGATCCCTCTTCTGCCACTTAAACCATAGTCTTTGCATCCCTCGAGCATCCTGGTGACAATACGAGTCTTGAGGAAGATATAACGACCATTTGGCATTGAATCGAGGTCGATTCGACGCAACACCACCTCTTCCGCCACGAGCTCCACACCATGCCAGTGCAGGTCAGATAATACCTCTTTTCCTTTTCTTTTCATTCCTTAGTGTAGCAGTAGAATAGGCTAGTGTTTTGTTTCACGTGGTTTCATTTGATTTAGCTTAACTTTGCAAAAAATCTCGCCGGAGCTCCACTCCACTTCTCATTTCCGATCACTTCAAGCATCCTCCACCTCTGTTTTCACTTCCTACACCTTTCCCTATCGCTTCTGGTTTCCCCGCGCTTGTCCACCCATCCTAATCTATCTAAGATCAGTTCCCAACACTCCTCCTCTGCCACTTGTTGGAGTTGTCACTGCCACGCTCCACCTACGTTTACCCCAATTGAATACCACTGCCAGGATCTTGGTTTTTGTGCTTCTTTGCTTCCTACAGGATATGGTGGGCCAAAATACCCCTCCTTGGATGATTTTAATCACACAAAGAAGAACCTGGAGCCTCTGTTCTTCTCTGACCTCTCCAGCCTTCGTCGAAGCTCTAGGTGTCCATCTAAAGCTTGCTACAGCTTCGGGGAACTTCCAGCCACATTTTGGGACCTCTAGGACATCCTTAGGTGATCGGAATCAATGATCCACATGAATCAAATCTTGGACCGTAGGAAGTTCTTCCTTGTTCTTCTATGCGAGCTCCCTGCCGTCCGATCAAGAGTAGTCTTCCAGATTGTACAACAGTCGTCATATTTTGAGGATCTTCCACCGTCAGATCTCCCCGTCGAATCTAATCTTAGCTGCATCCAACAAAAAACGTCATTGTGTATGAAGGAAGCAACACGTGTCTAAGTGGGTCGATTAGAGTCGCACGATCAGTCGCCGTAGGGAAAATTTACACACCCTGCCCCCGTTTTTGTCTTATTTCTATTTTCGTACAATAATTATTTAAGATAGATTAAAATTCTATTTAAAATTTATAAGGAACCTCTACTACTTTTTGAATATTACGTTTGAGTCCTTGCCAACTCAACTCATGTCTCGTCCTACGAGCTGGGCATTTTGCACATATACCCTTATAAATTTTCGTATTTTATTTTAGTAGTTAAAATTTAAATATTACTTGTAAATTTTTGGGATATTTCAATTATATCCCTTGCTTTTTGTTTTTATTATTAATACCCCTGCTAGTTTAAATATTTTTGTGCATATTTATTTATTTTTTTATAAATATCATCTATGCTCCAAAAATCAAAAAAATAGGGTAATGTGCTTGCTAACATGTTCTTTCACGATATGTTTTTAGTTTTAAAATTTAAGCATTTTTCCTATTTATTAAAAATAAAAGTAGCAGGTTATATTGTTTGACTGTGAAAATACCAACAAATATAAAATCTTTTTGAAAAAAGTCTAAAAAATTATATTCAGTTTATCATAGTATTTTTACTTCCAGATTGAAAATTCCTAAAAAAGAAAAATAAAATGATAAAAAATTAAAAAGACCTGAAATCCTTATAAAAATTATAAAAAAGCTTGTAAAAACCTAAAATATTTCTTTCTTTCATTGAATTTTATTTATATTATTTAGTATAAATAAAAAATTATTTTGAGAATTTATGGCTTTTTGCTATTTTTAGAATCAATTCATCATATTTACTTAATCCCTATTTTGGGATACTTTTAACTTTAAAATATATAAAAATTAGCAAAAATATATAACAAATCACAAAAATAGTCAAATTAAAAAATATTCAAAAAAATATTTTTTTTATTTTTTATCTATATTAATATATTTATCAGATAGTACTTATACATTTATTTTATCTTTAAAAAATTTCAAAAAGAAAATTAAAAATCAAAATACTTAAAAAAATAAAAACGATAAATTCTAGAAAAATTGTAAAAACAAAAACTCCAAAAAATTATATAATTAAAAACCCACAAAAATTAAAATTTCCCTAAATATTAAAAATAAGTTATTATCTTCTTTTAGCCAATTTTTATTATTTATCCTCCTTTGTTTCATGTTTTCGACCCCTTCTGTACTTGTCCACTTTACAATCTATTATAGGGCATAATAAATTTTGATACTATACTTGAGTGATTTATTTCTAGTGTCAGTTAATTGTTAATTAAACATGAATGTCGAGAGGTCATCACAACGACTGATTCCATGCCTTGTGAGGCTCATTTTAGACCCTTCAATTTTTTGTGTGTATCAAATGGTGTCGTTGTCAGGGAGCAACACGTAGGATAGAATTTTAGGTAATTTTATTTCATTATTTTTCTTTATTTATTTTCTCTTTTATTTGATATAATTGTTTATTGTGCTAACATTTGTATCTTGTATTTTTCTTATGAGGGAAAGTGGATCAAGGGTGGATTTCTAAGGTGATTAGGTGCATGCCCCGAGATGAGGAGTGGGCTTTCAAACCTAGCCAGCGGAGAGAGCAAGACAGAGAGAGAGAGAGAGATTTAGCATAGACTTTTCATTTATATTTTGGTGAGAGAAAGTCATTTATTTTTGTTTAAATTAATTGTAATTATGCAGATACTTGGACTTTTGGACATTCGGGCCTAATTTCCAAGTGTTTGTTCACATGGGGGCTCACAGGGTTTTTCATGATTACTACCGCCTTTATTTTCTTTGTTTCCCATGTTTTGATTTTTCTTCCTTTGTTTTATTTGTTTTTTGTGATTGAGCTGTTAGATCTAGGTGTACTTGCGTGATAGCTAGGTTCACATCCCTAAGGAAAGATATGTTCCTATAGACTACTTTGTAATTGGACTTAGCTCAAAATTAATTGTTAAAACTTATATTGATCATCGAGTACTGAGAGAGTGTTGAAGCCAAAAATTGAGCGGACTTGTATTCCACACAAGGCAGGAACACAGTCGTCAAATCAACCACACGAAAATCGGACTTCAAACAACTATTAACCAACAACAATGATCAAACAATGAAAAGAAAGATGTGGAGTTAAAATTTATTATAACTCTACAAAAAATGTGTATAGTGAAAGTAATGTAGAGGTCGAATACATGAAGCAAGCAGGTAGATCAGGGCAAAGAATGCTCAAAAATGAATGTAAAGTATTTGTCTATTGTGATATTTTTGTGGGGTTTTAATTATATTTTTTTGTTTAATTTTTTATTTCATATATTTTAAATTTTGATTTTTAATTTTCTGGTTTTATTTTTTCTTTTTATATTTTATATTTTTATATTTTCTTTTTCTTTAAATATATATAGAAAGCAATATTAAGGATATATATATAAGAGGAAAGAGAGGGATAATATATATAGAAATAGGTAAAAATAGTACAAATATAGAAAAATAAAATATTGTTGTCTTTTATAAATTTTTCTAATGTTTTTTGTGATTTTTCTGTATTTTTGCTAATTTGTTTGGTATTTTTAAATCCAAAATACTCAAAACATGGATAAGATAAATAGCCTAAAATAAAATGGAGACTAAAAATACAAAACAATATCAAAATTGCTCCAAATTAATTTTAAAATAATAATAATAGTATAAATAAAATTTAGGAAAATAAAATATATTTTTGTGATTTTTTAATGATTTTTTTATTTTTATAAAGGTTTTAGGGAGTTTTTATTTTTATGATTTCTCATTTGTATTTTTAGTGATTTATGGTTTGATGTTGTAAAATACGTAAATAAATATAAAATATATTTTTTTGGAATTTTTAAAAAAGGTTTTATCATTTTTATGGATTTTCTACTACAAATAGGGACAAAAATGCATGTTTTTTATTTTTTATAAATAATAAAATGCTTTAAAAATGCAAATTAAAAATATAGCATTGAAGTGCAATGCAATAGAAAGTTATGCCTATTTTTCGGAAATTTTTTCATATTTTATAGATGCATGAAATAAATAAAAACAACAAGAGAAACTATACTATTAACAAGGGTATTTTTTTAAATAGCAAGAAATATTAAGGCCCAAGTGGAATTTCACCAAAAGTTTATAACTGGTTTAAAAAGTTACAGGATTGGTTACAAAATTCAAGACCTGTAGGGGTATCACTATAAAAACTCCAAAATCACGTGTCCCGACACGTACGCCCCTGGAGGGTCGAAATGCAATTATCAAATACCTAGGGACTAAATTGCAAAATATCCAAAAAAATAACTGAATAAGAAAGTTTGTGGACTAGACCTAAATAAGTAAAAGCCCAAGGGCCAGGCTGCAAAAATGCCACCTCACGTGAAGCATCACGTGAGGTGATGTGGCCTGGGCTGAAGTGCAATTATAATAAGGTTCGGGGGTCTAGATGCAAAGTTTACAGAAATAATTAAAAGATAGATGAAATATTAGATCCCATATAATAAATACAAAATCTGAGAAGGGTGAGGGCACAAAATACCCAACTCAAGGGATCCAACGACCGACGCTCCTTCACATATCCACGTGTCTACTCGGGGTACGCCGATACCGCTACACGATCCTATGGTCGAGATTAGATCTTCCAAAAGATACATCGGTGCTGGGAGAGGATGATCTGATGGCTGATGTACGTCTGGGACATCCGGCCTTCATTAGATGGCGGAGGAGGCAGGAGGAAGAACTGGGAGGAACACTAGCGAGCCGAAGTTCTCCCGATTGAATCTCCTCCCTCCGACGAGCTGAAGGGCTCCAATGGCCACGAAGATCCCAAGTGTGGTCCTCTATCTTTTAGTGGCTCCAAATGTGGACGATGACCGCCGGAGGTGGCTAGCAAAGGCGGAGGAGCTGGGAAGCTCCAGGTATCTTCGGCGGGTGTCCTAATGCCTCCAGCTGCTTTCGAGTTGCGTGGACCTGCAAGAAAAGGTGATGGGGTCGAGGGCAAATTTCCTCGACCCCGTAGCGAGGTGGAATGACGGTGGGAAAACAAGATGGAGGTTCACCGGAGCAAGCTTCGGCAAACAGTGGGCTAGGGTGTTTGAGCGAATAGATGAGAAAGTAAAGAGACGAGTAGGATGCTAAGGGTACGGATAGGTAATAAATGCGGAAAAGAAGCAAGAAAAACAAGCTCTAACAGCCAGGAACCATGAACAAGTACCTCGACGGCTGATGGCCGGAGATGGGGTGGAACCACCCTTGGCTCGCCTGAACTCGCTCCCAAGAATCCGGCGACGATGTCGCCACTAAGATCTCTCTAGAGCAGCTAAGGAAGAGGGTTAAAACAAGTCGAAAGGGGTTCAAAAAATGAAGGAAAGAGAAGGGTTTGCTTATGCACAATGACTGAATGGCGAGAAGATCGAGGGACAATGGGCGACGCAGTGATTAAAAGCCCAACGAAAGCCAAGGGCATGAATCCTTGATAAATGGGGGAAAAAGTCAAGAAGGGAGCATCATGAAAGGGTGAAAGAATAGACCTCGAAAAAATCGAGATAATCAACAAAAATGAGGTTCTGACATAGGTGCAGGGCGGGTCAGAGACTTGACATGTGGTCAACTCTCCGTGCCCCCTGGTTGGTCCATGTGGACCAACTAGGTAAAACCCCACAGAAAAATATTTGTAAATTATATTAAAAATAATAAGAGATTTTATTAATTTTATGTTATAAAATAAAAATGTTTATTATATTCTGAAGTATTTTATTATGATTTTTATTTATTTTTTTGAGGTTTAAAATTACAAGTTTCCTTTTGAGGGCTATATATAGGTATATTTGTCTATATTTTTATGTATTTTAGTTTTATTTTCTATTTTTAAGTTTAGTAATTAGTTTAATATTTTATATAATTATTTTATACAATTAAATATATTTTTATTTTATTTTTATGAAGTATTATATACAATTAAATAAATAGTTATATTAATTCTATAGGTATATATATTGGTAATTCATCTATGTATTTTATACAAATATTTTATTTTCGCATTTTCTTTATGTTTTTATTCCTGTTTTAATACACATATATTATAAATAATATTTAAAAAATTATCAAAATATAAAATTATAAAAATAATGAATAATAAATAAAATGAATATTTTAATTGGTACAAGTATACAATAGGGGTCCAAAACCTAACTTTCAAACCGTAGCTCCAAAAATATGAAACCACCGTCATTAAATAGCTTATTAAAAGTTATATACAATTGAAGTGATTTTGATTTATTTTTAATTTTTATTTGAGAGATATGGGTCTTGGAAGTTGGGATTTTGGAAACTTATTCTGGGTATATTTTGTATATTTTATACTATTTTTGTACGAAATCAATTTTGTATTTTTCTATATTTAATTATCTACAACTTTTATGTTCGAAGTTTCTTTAATTGAAGTATAAAAAGTGGAACTAAAAATAGGTCCTAAAATGAATAGAAAGGAATAAATAAAATGGGACTTTTAATGTATTTTGGCCCTTATCTCCCCCTACTTTATTCCTGTTCGACCTAGTCATCGAGAAGCCTAGGATTCGAGGTTTCAGGTCATAAAATTTTTGCAATATTTTATTCTTTTTCTTTTCTTTTCTTTATTCTATAATCTTGGATTTAAAAACCGTATTTCATACAGAATTTACACAACAATGCATGAGTGATAAAATGCATGAATTAATGGTATTTACACACATTTACTTGGATTTTTAAGGCCAAAATGATTGAATAAAGATGATGAAATGGATATTCATCATAGAAGCACCATACAAAACTAGTAGGACCCATTGTGGCGGACATTGAGGCTTCCTCCAAGATTGGACTTTTGGGTGATCATTCTAGGGTTTGCCATTCAGTTCTTCATGCTAATAGTACTTCCTGTTCTTATGGTGATTTAATCGTTGCATTTGCATATATATTAGGTTTAAAAATTTTTGCCTTGCATCCTACATGGAGAGAGTTAGGAATCAATGTAATTCTTCTAACTGAACATTCACCATCATTTTTAGACTTGCATCGCATTTTGGCATTCTCCTTTGATTTTTACAACCTAGGCAAAAAGAACACCAACAAAAACATTAGGTGCTTGTATTTAATCTAATCAAAGAAAGTGATAACATAAAAAAATTAAGTACTGCAAAAAATACTTTACCTAAAAAAATGATTAATTAGGTTCATTGCATTGGGTGAACAAGTCCTCATTGTTTTCAGGCACTATTGAGGGAGGGAGGTGTCCTTCTCGAGAGAGCATTATCATAAGGATTAGACCCAACAACCCATCCTAGATACTACCTTGTTGTACACTTGGATTTCCGATGTACCGACATTGCTATCCTACATGTGTGAGTCTCCTCAATAGCCAAGTCGGTATAATTCAACTCTTACGCAAACCCTTATGACTGTGAATCTGACTCATACAGTGTAAGTGATGGTGGATCTCCCCAACTGAAATGACAAAGAGATTAACTTCTCCAGTATGACAACCGAATGATTCCCCAATCCAATAACTCATTCCTCGAGGAACGGGGTATTCCCTTCTAAGCTCAAGTGGCAACCAGCTCAAGAGGAGGGAGTGAAGAGAAGAATGGGTTGTTGCCAGTGTAGCTACCTATCCTAGGATGCAAGACCAGTGTAGTCAAGTCATCCAACTGTAGGCTCACATGATTTGAATTTGAAGCTCAAGCTTGCTTATTGACTATACAAATATATACACTCTGACATGCATTTTATTTTTTGTACAACCTGTCCATTTTTTTGGAGTGTTTGCTTTTTTTCTTTTTTTTGAAGTACTATATACAACAGCATTTACACAAGGAGTTTTTCCTCTTGAGCTAGTAGACAATCCCTCTTTTGAAGCTTTATTACAACCCACACTCTCCTGTCTTCAAAACTCATCATCACTGGACGGGTTGGGGTGCACTTCTCTCCCTAGAGGAGGACAAATATTTCCACTTGTGTGCGTCTCATACTGGCAAATTCAATCCCCTCACCATTCCAACTGAGTTGAGCCGAGTGAAAGGTGCAGGTGTCCAAGTTTGGTCATTATCGACAAGAGTCGTGCGTGTGCTCCGAAATATTATACTTAGGCAGTCAAGAATCCATTGAATCAAGTCTCGTGATCCTCAAAGAATTAAGTCAACTAGACCTGAAGTACCTCAATTCCAGTTCCTATAAGGCTCCTGTTAATTAGGTAGATTTAAGGTCCAACCAAGCTCCTATCTTCGGATTTTACTTAGACTTGTTCAATTATCAAACTCAATACGAAAAATGCTAATGCAATGCAGAATGCAGAAAATATTTTTGTGATGCAATTTTCAAAGATTTTGAACTTTTTATGGATTTTATGAAAAAGATGATGCATATGCAATTTTTGTATTTTTCAAAAAGATTTTTCAGATGTTCTTGGTATTTTAGTTTTGTAAATGTTTTGGGGATTTTTGAAAATAAAAGAATTTTGCCCAAAAACTAGGTACATATATTTACACAGGGATGCATCTTATATTTATAAGATGTAGATTTTAAGAATTTACACGGGGTAAGTGGTCAATTTTATAGTTATATATAAAGAATTTTAGGTGTGATGTCTACATTCCTTAAACTTATTTGAAAATTTTTGCAAACAATTTTTTAAAACTATAGACGCAAATAATTTTTACAAAAATTTTTACAAACATGTACACACATTTGAAAATCATTTTGCAAAGGTCTTTCAAACAGTATATATAGATTTTTCAGATATTTTTGCAATCATTTTTCAAACCATTTGCAAATAGCTTTTCAAAGAATTTTATTTCACACAAAGAAAATAAGTTTTACGAATAAAATATTTTAGAAAGGTTGAAAACATTTTCAAAATAGTTTTAAAAAAAATTTTCAAAAGGATTTTCCAACTATTTTTCAAACAGTGTGCAAAAATATTTTCACCTGATTTATTAATCAATAAATACAAAAAGAATTTGAGGAATTATAAACATCTTTTTATTAAGGTTTTTAATGAATTTTATAGTTGTAATTATACATAATTAATAACAAAAATATGAAAATTCGAGTTATGGAAAAGTATATACAAAGTATATACAACCTTCATACTTAGCTTGAGCAATGTCCTCATAGATCAGAGAGAAAAAGAGAAGACATAACTCATACTGAGTATAGACAAGTCTAAAGAATAAATGAATGAATCAATGAGAAGTTGACTATCCCCCTTATACTTAGGATCAAATAATCCTAACTATAGCAGACTGTACACGAAGTAGGGAGGGTCAAGGGTGGGAATGAACAGATCGTACTTCGACTCTCTCTCCCCCTATACTTAGGGTAAGATATCCTTAAGTATAGACAAGAAGAGGAGACAATGGAGAGGATCAAAGAATGAAGGAAATTGGGGTGCACACCCCCCTATACTTTGGACAAAGTACATCCTAAGTGTAGAAGACTGACAAAAAGGGGAGATACCTTTTCGGTAGATAAAGAAAATAGAAAAGGAAAATAAGAAAATAAGAAAAGAAGAAAAGAGATCATAAGATGGAAAAAGATAAAGAAGGATGTACGCATCACTCCTCCTATACTTAAGGTAAAAGAAGCCCTAAGTATAGGCAACAACAAGAGTAATGAAATAGAATGAAGAATACTTGGCTTATCCATCCCTCCATACTTAGGACAAAGTACGTCCAAAGCAAGGCACACACACGAGAATGGGATGGATGAGCAATACATGAGATAGAAGGAGGTGAACAAAAGTGAATATATACTAGAGATGGATGTACAAAGTATCAAGAAGGTCGAAAGCAAACTTCCTTGCGAGACCATTGAGGAATAGATCTGACAAGGTGCATGTTGACATCGGGGTCCTCAGTTGACACAAACCGATCAGGGTTGATAGAGTGAAGGCCCTCAATAGTCCTAGAGTGTGAATGCATAAACAAATCAGTGGAAGAAGTACAGCTAGGTCTGGCCTTGGGAGTCTTGCTAATATTAAAGTGAAATGGGACGAACTCATCACCGGAAGAAGTACTTGTCCAGGTCAAAACCAAAAGGCACGAACTCATCAGTAGAAGTAGTAGAACTATGTTCATCCTCAAGAATCTCAATCGTGTCATCTTTCTCATCAAAAGGTCTGAATTCCTGAATAAAATAAACCAAATCAAATTCGGATTATGTCTCATCTAAATCTAAGTGTACAGGAATGGACTCATCAGTGAAAGTAGTCAAGTCATGTCCGTCCTATCTAGTCTCTGAATTTGCCATCTGCTCAATGGTATCAATCGTGTAAATCCTGTGGATGTTATCAACACAACGCCAAGTCCTAGAAGAAGGAACTCTGAGGTCCATGCTTTCCAAGTCTTCCTCTTAGAAAGGAATTCTTGGGTCTCAGTTGAATCCAACATACAACAAAAATCTCTGATCGTCTCATCAAGGTCATGGTCCTCAGGGTCAGCCAAAATAGGTGTAGACACATCAGGTGCAGGACTCTGGTCGGCAGTGGGTGCGGTGATCAACACTTCTCTCTTGTCAACATGACGAAAGCAAATCTATCCTGATCCGTAATCAATAACGACCCTCGCAGAGGCGAGGAATGGTCGTCCCAAGATGATTGGAGATTGCTCCCTTGTGGAGGTCTCCATAGACAATACGACAAAATCAACATGGTAGCTCATGCCCTGAATCGAAATGATGACGTTTTCAAGGATACCCTTCAGACTCTTAATAGATCCATAGCAAACTAAACTATCATCGTGGTCTTCTTGAGAGATCCTAAGTGAAGAGATTGTACCAATGAGAAGGGTAATATGCTAATCGAAGCACCGCCGTCGAGGAGAGTGTGATCGCATGTGAAGTTAGAGATGGTGCAACTAATGAAAGGTGTGGCAGTGTTCTTTTTTCTAGGAATGGGGTGGTGTGTGATGGTGTGGGCAGTGGCCATTGTCAAAATATGATGCTCAGATCTGCTCCTCCGCTTTCTCTTCTTGGGAAGAGGAGCAGGCAAATTGGTGATGGCCTGCTGAAGTAGGACATGGATGATCTCATGAATGGTGGCCACCACTTCAGGTTCAGTCAATAAATTTTTTAATTTTTGGACCTCCTCCATACAAGAGAGGAAGTCAGAATCATCATATACATGAGGAATTCCAAGAACAGTCTGTACAGTGGCATCCTCGGGGTCAAAGGTGGGACAAAGTGTGAAAGGATGTGTAGGTGAATAATCTGGCAGATGGACACTCCTCACAATCTGAGTCAACCAAAGGTCTCTCGAACTCTCAAAATTTTCTCATTTTTTGTATTTTGGGCGATTGCAAGCTCTCTTGATAATCCTCAAATGAATCCATATCGTCAAGTAGTGGAGAGGCATTATGGTTCTTATCTACACTAAATATATCATTCATCCTCGAGTTCATATGCTCCATCATCTGATCCAAGGTCTACAGTGTGGAAATCATCAGAGATGACCAACAGATCAGTCTCGGGTGGATGTGAAGGGAAATGTGAAGGTGGAGGTGGGTAGAAATATGAGGTCTGAATCTGTGGCTGAGGAGGATATGTACAAAAGTCAAGAGGAAAGTCCTCCTGGAAAAATGGAGGTGGACTAGCTGGAGGGAACGAGGGATCCGCAAAGTCTGGATAAAATACGCTCTAGTCGGCCATCTCGAAACAAGAGGAAAATGATTTGGAGAACTCGACGATCAAGTCAAGAGAAGTGAAGAAAAAGGCACAAGTACGCAGAGACGATTTAGTATGCACACAAATCAATCACAAGCAAACTCACACAAAACAAACCCTCTATTCACCTAATCAACTCGGTAAAGACCGTAAAAGAGCGGTATTTTTATCTTGTTTGTTTTAGAGTTAGGTGAGAAGTCAATATGTTGCGCAAGCACTTAGGGACTGAATAGGATTTTTGCACTAATCCTTAGTATATATGCGAGCAAGTAAAATCAAAGACAATGAGGGGATTACTCACCCCAAGACTAATATTTTCTTTTTGGTCCTTTTTAGGTCAAGTAATATTAGCAGTCTCAATTTTATTGGTTATCACTATTGTTGGATTTTTAGTGAGGAATGCACGCGCCTAATGAGGAGTCAATTTCACTTAGCACCTAGGTGATCAAAATCAGAGGGAGAGTCAGAAAAGCAATGCGAGCGGCAAAAATGATAATGTATGCTAAAGCGTAAATGCTCACCTTGCCTCCAGCACTCTACATGCAAAGATGCTCAACAGAATTGAAACCTACCTACATGCAAATGCAAGCTGATGAAATCGCCCTGAGTTCAGAAATTACTATTATCGTGAAGAACCAAAGATAATGACTAAGAATGGAACTGAAGTGTCCGGTCTTGGAGTCTCCTCGGTGCCCACCTCAATGGGTCCTGCAAGAACTGTAGGGAGAAATCCCGTGGGGAGATGGTTCCAAGAATATGTAGGAAGCAGTTTGATATTTGACTAAGTCGAAATGATCTATAAATATATGCAATGGTTATTAGGTGTTCGGACATATTCTATCGTCAAGCAATCCTAAAGCTAAGGGCTCAATCACACAAAATAGAGAAAACAAAACCGGGAAACAAATTAAAAAAAGGCGATGAAAACCACTACAAAACTGACGAGGCCCCCAAGGGAACAATCCCTGGAGCACTGGACCTCGTGAAGTGTGTTAGAGTCCTTAGAGTGTCCTGAATTATTACAAGTTCAAATAGTCTCTCTGTCACTTCAAATTACACAAGTAAGTGCAAGAAAATAAATGGAGCTCGGTCTTCAAAAATCTCTATCTCCTTGGTGCTATGTTAGCATGATGAAGCCGGCTTCACGTGGGTGCATAGGTGCCTAGGGTAGAGCACCACCCTCAATCCGTGATTCCTTGCACAAAGTCAACAAAGAGATGGGTTAGACAGCTCAAACAATTATATCAAATAAAGGAAAAAAATAATGAAACAAAAATATAGATAAATTTCACAATCAAGCAAAAAGCCGATCAATGCACTGTTGCTCCCCAACAACGGCGCCATTTGTTGAAGCCAAAAATTGAGAGGTCTTGTATTCCATACATGGTGGGAACACAGTCGTCGAATCGACCACACGAAATGCGGACTTCAAACAACAATTAGCCCACAACATTGATCAAATAATGAAAAGCAAGATGTGTAGTTAAAATTTATTATAACTCTACAAAAGATGCGTATAGTGCAAGTAATGTAGAGGTCGAACATATGAAGCAAGCAGGTAGATCATGGCAAAGAATGCTAAAAATGAATGTAAGGTATTTGTCTATATGTGATATTTTTGTGGATTTTTAATTATTTATTTTTTGCTTAATTTTTATTTTATATTTTAAAATTTTGATTTTTAATTTTATAGTTTTGTATTTTTTTCTTTTTATATTTTATATTTTCTTTTTCTTTAAATATATATATAAAGCAATATAAAGGCTATATATAAGAGGAAAGAGAGGGATAATATATACATATAAAATAGGTAAAAATAATCAAAATACAAAAAATAAAATATTTTTGTGCTTTTTACATTTTTCTAATGTTTTTTTATTTTTCTGTATTTTTGCTAATTTTTTCGGTATTTTTAAAGTCCAAAAATACTCAAAACAAGGAATAAGATAAATAACCGAAATTAAAATGGAGATTAAAAATATAAAACAGCATCAAAATTACTCCAAATTATTTTTAAAATAATAATAATATAAAGAAAATTCAGGAATAGAAAATATATTTTTGTGATTTTTTAATGATTTTTTTATATTTTTATAAAGGTTTTAGGGGTTTTTTTAATTTTTATGAGTTTTATTTTATATTTTTTAGTGATTTTTGGTCTGATGTTGTAAAATATGTAAATAAATATAAAATGTATTGTTTTGGAATTTTTTCAAGAAGGTTTTATAATTTTTATTGATTTTCTAATGCAAACAGGGACAAAAATGCATGTTTTTGATTTTTTATAAATAATTAAATGCTTTAAAAATACTAATTAAAATATGGTGTTGAAGTGCAATGCAACAAGAAGCTATGCCTATTTTGGGGATTTTTTTCGATTTTTATAGATACATGAAATAAATAAAGTTAACAAAGATAAACTACACTATTAGCAAGGGTATTTTTGTAAATAGCAAGAAATATCAGAGCCAAAGTGCAATTTCACCAAAAGTTTATAACTGATTGAAAAAGTTACAGGACCGATTACAAAATTCAAGACTTGCAGATGTATCACTGTAAAAACTCTAAAATCACGTGTCCCAACACATGCACCCTTGGAGGGCTCGGAATGCAATTATAAAAAACCTGGGGGCTAAATTACAAAATATCGAAAAAATATAACTGAATAAGAATGTTTGTGGACTAAACATAAATAAGTAAAAGCCCAAGGGCTAGGCTGCAAATATGCCACCTCACATGAAGCGTCACGTGAGGTGATGTGGCCTGGGCTGAAGTACAATTACAATAAGGTTCAGGGGGCTAGATGCAAAGTTTACAGAACTAATTAAACGACAGATGAAATATTAGATCCCACATAATAAATACAAAATCTGAGAAGGGTGAGGGAGTAAAATACCCAACTCAAGGGATCCAAGGGTCGACGCTCCTTTACTTATCCATGCGTTAGCTCGGGGCCTGCTAATACCGCTACGCGATCCTACGACCGAGATTAGATCTTCCAAAAGATTTGACGATGCTGGGCGAGGATGATCTGATGGTTGTTGTACGTTTGGGAGATCCGGCCTTCATCCCACATCGAAGGAGGCAGGAGGAAGAACTGGGAGGAACACCAGCGAGCCGAAGTTCTCCCGACTAATCTCCTCCCTCCGGTGAGCAGAAGTGCTCCAAATGGCCACGAAGCTCCCAAGTGCAGTCCTCTATCTGCTAGTGGCTCCAAAAGTGGACGACGACCGTCAGAGGTGGCTAGTGAAGCCAGAGTAGTTGGTAAGCTCCAGGTATCTTTGGCGGGGGTCCTAATGCCTCGACCTGCAAGAAAGGGTGATGGGGTCGAGGGCAAATTGCCCTGACCCCGTAACGAGGTGGAATGATGGTGGAAAAACAAGATGGAGGTTCGCCAGAGAAAGCTCCAGCGAACAGTGGGCTAGGGTGTTTGAGCGATTAGATGAGAAAGTAAATAGACGAGGAGGATGCTAAGGGTATGACTAGGTAATAAATGTGAAAAAGATGTAAGAAAAACAAGCTCGAACGAACAGGAACCATGACCAAGTACCTCGACGGCCGATGGCCGGAGATGGGGTGGAGACTGCCCATGGCTCACCTGAACTTGCTCCCAATGATCTGGTAACAATGCTGTCACCAAGGTCTCTCCAGAGCAACTAAGGAAGACGGCCAAACCGAGTCGAAAGGGGTTAAAAAATGAAGGAAAGAGAAGGGTCCTGGCTTATGCACAATGATGAAATGACGAGAAGATCGAGGGACAACGGGCGACGCAGCGATTAAAAGCCCAAGAAAAGCCAAGGGTGTGAATACTTGATGAATGGGGAACAAAAGTCAAGAAGGGAGCATCATGAAAGGGTGAAAGAATAGGCCTCGAAAAAATCGAGAAAATCGAAAAAATGAGGTTCTGACATAGGTGTAGGGCGGGTCAGAGTGTTGACCTGCGGTCAACTCTCCGCGCCCCCTGGTTGGTCCACGTGGACCAACAAGGAAAAACTTGCAGAAAAAGATTTGTAAACTAGATTAAAAAAATAAACAATTTTATTAGTTTTAGTTTATAAAATGAAAAATGTTTATTATATTCTGAAGTATTTTATTATAATTTTTTATATTTTAGAGGTTTAAAATTACAATTTGGCTTGCGAGGGCTATATATAGGTATATTTGTCTATGTTTTTATGTATTTTTTTTTAATTTTATTTTTAATTTTAGTAATTAAGTTTATTATTTTATATAATTATAATTTAATTTTATACACTTAGATAATTTTTTATTTTATTTTTTGAAAGTGTTATATATAACTAAATAAATAGTTTTATTAATTCTATAGGTATAGATATTTTATAATTCATCTATGTATTTTACAAAAGTATTTTATTTCTGCATTTTCTTTATGTTTCTATTCTTGTTTTAATATACACATATATTATAAATAATATTTACAAAATTATAAAAATATATAATTACAAAAATAATGAATAAAATGAATGTTTTAATCGGTACAAGTATACAATGGGGTCTAAAACCTAACTTTCAAACCTTAACTCCAAAAAATATGAACTACCTTCATTAAATAGCTTATTAAAAGTTATATAAAATTAGATTTATTTTGAGTTTTATTTGAGAGATATGGGTATGGGAAGTTGGGATTTTCGAAATTTATTCTGGTATATTTTGTACATTGTATATTATTTCTATATGAAATCAATTTTGCATTTTTCTATATTTAATTATCTACAAATTTTATGTTTGAAGTTTCTTTATTTGAAGTATAAAAACTGGAACTAAAAATAGGTCCCAAAAATGAATAGAAAGGAATAAAATAAATGGGATTTTTATTGCATTTTGGCCCTTATCTCCCCCTACTTTATTCCTGATCGACCTAGTCATCGAGATGCCTAGGTCTCGGGGTTTCGGATCATAAAATATTTGCAATATTTTATTCTTTTTCTTTTTTCTTTATTCTATAATTTTAGCTATAAAAACTGTATTTTATACAGAATTTACATAATAATGCATGAATGATAAAATGCATGAATTAATGGTATTTATACGCATTTACTAGGGTTGTTAAGGCAAAAATGACAGAATAAAGATGATGAAACGAAGATTCATTAGAGAGGCACCATACAAAGCTTGCATGACCCATTGTGGTGGGCATTAAGGCTTCCTCCAAGATCGGACTTTTAGGTGATCATTCTATGGTTTGACATTCAGTTATTCATGCTAATAGTACTTCCTGTTCTTATGGTTATTTCATCGTTGTGTATGTATATAGATTAGGTTTAAAAATTTCTGTCTTGCATCCTACATGGAGAGAGAGCTGGGAATCAATGTAAGTCTTCTAACTGAACATTCATCATTATTTTTTGACTTGCAGCGTATTTTGGCATTCTCCCTTCGATTTTGACAACCTAGGAAAAAGAACACCAACAAAAACGTTAGGTGCTTGTATTGAATCTACTCAAAGAAAGTGATAACATAAAAAAATTTAAAAATATTGCTAAAAATACTTTACCTAAAAAAATTGATTAGTTGGGTTCATTGCATTGGGTAAACAAGTCCTCATTGTTTCCAGGCACTATTGAGGGAGGGAGGGAGGTGTCCCTCTTAGTGAGAGAGCATTATCGTAAGGATTATAGCCAACAACTCATCCTAGATACTACCTTGTTGTACGCTTGGATTTCCGAAGTACCAACATTATTATCCTACATGGGTAAGTAGTACTTGGTAGACGACGTTGATTCTCACTTATGTAGAACAACGACCAATTTCGAAGTACTTGAGTTTAGGACATGCCTTTACAGGGAAGTATGTCTCATCGTCCAACATTCGATTTGGCTCTTGACCTCTCATGGGTGATTCTGTTACGATTTTGACCCGAAGTATTTGCTTCACCACTATCAGCTTCCTCGCTCTATTTTTCTAGCTAAGTACGGAATCCATATCCAGACACATGGACCGTAAAAAGTACATGATATAGATTACAAAGGAGGGGGACAAGTATGTGATACTTTTCTGATAGTATTCTCTCTCCTATAGGATTAGCGCTTAAGGAGTCATTCAAAGATAATTGCCTAAAAATCAATCTAAAACTTACAAAGATAATTGTTGATCCTTCACGGATTCACGGGTCAAGTTGGTGAATCCATTGTGTTATGGTTTGATTGATTAGTTTTGTTAAGGAAGAGATAAAAAATATCATGCCTTTGCGTCATTTTGTTGCATTTTATCTTTTCCATATTTCATCTTAACCCCTGCTCTCTTTGAGCCATCTACTGTTTTACACTCCTTTTATTTCTTGTTCATCTTGGTATCTTTCATCCATCATCTATTTCCTTTTGACTCTCTCAGATGTCGATCCATGGATGGTTTTGTCGGGACTCCGTCGACACCTACATTGATTCTATGTCACTGATATCTTCAATAATGCAGGGCGATCTCCAAGAAACCAGTTCGGATCTTGCGAACTTCTCCTTGTACTCTGTGATACTTTTTTCTTTTAACACTTTCTTCTCTCTATGTCACCATCTTCAATAATGCAGGGTGATCTCCACGAAATCAGTTCGGATATTATGAACTTCTCCTTGTACTCTGTGATCCTTTCTTCTTTTAACACTTTCTTCTCTCCAATAAATCTACTATTTGGGATGGACTTGCAACTCGAGTCAGCTCTTTCTCGCCAAATAAATCAGGATTACTCTTGTCCCAGAACCAACCTCATGTGGATGGAGATCGATTTTAGTCAATATCATATGCTCCATCCACAACCATCTGGGATTGACCTTAATCATAGATTTATCTCAGGATTTGGTACTTAGACACAAACTGATCATGGTTTATTCAACCGTACAGATCAAGAACCTAATCCAGAGCCAGAGTTACATACACATTGATCAGGTTTATTCAACCGTTCAGAACCAGAGGAAGGCCATCATACCACACAGAATGTTGTCAATAACTAGCTTTTCGCTTCGATTTAAGAAATTCAATAGCAATTTACAAATGAAGGATTGACAATGTCTGCCTTTCAGTAAATGCTTAATGATATTAGGAGGAGGACCAAAGAGAGAGATGCCAGGAGAGAGGATGAATGTCACGAAGAAGAGGAGATGAACGAAGAGGGTGCATAAGATAGCTATTCAGTAGGTGGACCTCGTCATGGAGGAGGAGAGGAAAGACCACTACCGCCAAAGCCCATGTTAAAGCAAACCAACAACCCTAGGGCAGGCTATGTCACTGAGTGGATTCAGATTCCACCCATCCATGCCCATTTTGAGCTGAAGCCGCAATTCTTGTCTCTACTCCTCTCCTTCCATGGGAATATAATAGAAGAACTGTACATCCACCTACAACTATTTGGACCCATCTGTGATACAACTCATTATCCTGACTTTTCTCTAGCGGTAGTCAAGATGACTTCCTTCCCATTCAGTCTCCAAGACAAGGCCCTTTATTGGGTGAATCATCCGGGGAAGGTAGTGACGACATGGGAGGAGCTGAAATATGCATTTCTTCACAAGTTCTATCCTCTCAGTCGCTTGAATCAGATGTGTGCCCACATCTCCAGTTTCATCCAGTAGCCCCATATGATGATCCGTGAAGCATTGGAAAGATTAGAGATCTGCAGGAGATGTATCCACACAATGAAATTCCAAAGACAAGTTTGGTTCATCACTTTTCGGTGGGCTGACACTCGAAAGTCAGAGATTGGTTGATGCTACATGTGGAGGCTCGGACTTTAATACGGATGAGGACATTGTATGGGAGGTTTTTGAGGAGATGGTCAAAGGAGAGGCTGCTCAATCCTCATTGTGCGCTTACATGAAGGTGCCCGCAACAACCCACAAGCCTATCAATATGGTGGACCATGTAGAGGACAAGTATGAGAGATTCGACCTGAACATCAAAGGGAGTCACTTGTCCAAGGTAAATATCATTAAGAAGAGGTTGCATGACCTTGAAAAAGTTGCTCTGACCAAAAAGAGAACCTATGGTTTGGACAAGCTTGATCAGATTGCCACACAACTGGAGTTGCTTGTCAGGACCATCAACGCCTACAACTCTATGTCTGCTACCACCGAGACTCCTGCTGAGACAGAAGGAGGATGCACTGACACAACCTCCTCAGTCGAGCCCTCCACCATCTCAACCTATCCAGCACATATACTACATGCATGCCCCTGAGCAGCAGTCGCAGACCTAGATGGTGTTGTGCTACTAATTCAAGAAATCAATGGGTTCTGGGAAAATAAATAGTAGCTAACCTGTCCTCAGGGATAATTTCAAGGTCAGAGCTCGACCAACTGGCCATACCACCAGCAACATGGGGGTAGGAACTTTCAACTTTACTAATCCCAGTACTAGCAGCATCCGCAACATGGTAGCATCTAGAGGCAAGGATACCAACTGCCCAGCTCCTACCAATCATAGTATCACCAGCTGCAGTCGACTGCTCAATATCAGAACTCCTATGCAACACCAACATTACTCCTCTTGCCCCTCCTCACCACTACTCTCAGTTATACCAGCAGTAGTCTCCCCAGTAGTACCAGAGTTAGAGGCTCCATCAGGGTCTTTTAAGGTTACATCAGTAAACCTGACTCTTTCTTTCTTGGAGAAGTTAATGAAAAATATTGCATGAGCCAAAAAAATCAATGACCTGACGGATGCTATAACCGTCATTTCATCCCAGGTTGAGGCCGATTCCAAAAAAACTCCGACGCAAGGATCATGTAGATTGCAGTGTTCTACCTGATTCAGATGAAAATAACTTATTTGTATCTAAGACTGTTACTCTCAGGAGACGTAGAACACTTCAGTTGTTGGCAACAATGAAGGGAAAACATTTTGCATCTGATGGCGAGCCATCAGCCAGCCAGCAGTAGGAGACAAACACAATTTTGGAGGAGCACCATCTATAAAAAAAGAATAAAAAATTGAAGAAAATACAAAAACACAAAAAGATATCAACAACACCAGACCTGGTGGAGTTCAACCAGCATTGGAGACGCTCACACATGTAGCAGATTGAGAGCCAACCACGAATCTAAGCCTGCATTTTTTAGGTCGCCACTTGTAGATGAATTTTCACATTTTTGCCATCTACCTATACACAATGATATGGACAATATTTTGATTGAAAAAGTTCCTGATTATGTACATATTCCATTTATCGAAGCAATGAAAAAGAATAAAAAAATCAAAAATTTGAAAAATACTTTGTCTGATTCTTCGATCGTGGAAATCATTTAGAACTTGGTTTTAAATATGCTATTGATGGAATCCATAGAGTACATGTCATCTGTAAAGAAAGAACTTAAAGAAGCATGTACAACAATGCGAGGGCCTCATCCCCACAATTGTAAAATCCCGAGTGGAAAGAATTAGAAACATACCCTCAACATGGAAACCGTCAATGCCATCAGCAATCTCCCTGATAAGAAGAAGTAAATGGAATGCCGCTCATCAGGTGTAGCATGTTCAATCAGGAGTTTGAGCGATCATTGCTCGACAGTGGGTCCTTTATCAACCTGATGCCATCTTCTCTACTCATAGAATTCAAGATAGGATCGCTTAAACCCACCAAGATGACTCTTTTGTTTGCAGACAAATCAGTTAAGTGGCATTGGGGCATGTTGGAGGACGTGACCATCATGATCCAAGGGATCCAATTCTCTGTAGATTTTGTTGTGCTAGAGATGGACATCTCCTCACCTTTGCTCCACACCTCCATCATCCTTGACCGATTGTTCCTCTGAACAACCGATGCAGTAGTGAACTATGGTATTAGAGAGATTACATTCAGCTCCATCAACAATAAAGTGCAGATAGAGACCATACCTGAGTTGAAGCCGGTCTAGGCAGCATCTGAGTTGAGTGTTGTTTGCACTTAATTGCCAAGAAGACTGTGATTTTCTTGCGGAGATCCAAGATATAAATCTATTCCTGAGCGAGATTGAGATCTACGAATTCCTTTTCCTGAGGAAGTAGTGGAGAAAGTATCGAATTCCCTCTGTCAATGATGATATCTTTGTTGATGCACTTGATGTAATCTGTGTGGGTCCCTGAGCTTCGAAGACCAAGAGCAGATTATCAAGGATTTATGGAATCATGAGGACATCATTGAAAACTTTTGTGAATCCTTGAATGAAGAAGCTGAACTACCACAGGTGGACACTAAATTGTTGATTGTACCAATACATGTAGTGATCGTCGAAGTCACCACTGAAGCAGCTCCCACTCTGCCAGACCTCAAACCTCTCACCTCCAACATCAAATACACCTTCCTTGTGGGAGAACCAAATATGTATCTGATCATAATCAATGCTCTTTTGACCGAAGATCAAGAATTTTGTCTGATGGAGGTTCTTGGATGAAACCGTAAGATGATAGGCTGGAAGATATCGGATCTCCATGTGATCAATCTATCTTTGTTCTCGCATCGCATCTACCTTGAAGATGACATCAAGCCTTCCCACGAGTTCCAGAGAAGACTGAATACAAACCTTCAGGAGGCCGTTTTCAGAAATGGTGTGATGTGGGATTCATATATCCCATCCTCGACAATAAGCAGGTGAGTCCCTTGCACATAGTGCCCAAGAAGTCCGGGATCACCATTGTTACCAATGACAAAGGAGATGAGATTCTGACTAGAATGTCGACCTCACAACCAGTATGTGTGGATTACAGACTTTTGAACCTCTCCACAAAGAAGGATCTCTTTCCATTGCCCTTCATCGACTAGATTCTTGAGAGACTGTCAACGAAGGAGTACTTATGCATCTTGGATGGCTATTCTGGATGTAACCAAGTCGCAATCACGCCTGAAGACTAATAGAAGATATGCGCACCTATCCATTTGGGGCGCATGCTTTCCGATGGATGCAGTTCCAACTGTGTAACACCCCCTCTACATTCCAACGATATTTGCTAGCAGTATTTGCTGACATAGTGGGTAGTTTCCTTGAGATTTTTATGGATGATTTTTCAATCTACGAGGATTCATTCGATCAATGTCTTGACTATTTAGATTGAGTCCTATAAAGGCGCTGCTAAGTGAACATCATGCTCTCATGGGAGAAGAGCAACTTCATGGTAAATAAGGGATCGTATTGCGTCACGTTGAATCGAAACATGGCATGAAAGTTGACCCAACGAAGGTGGATGTAATTTCAAAACTTGATCCAACTATCAATCCCAAGCAAGTCAGGTCACTCTCAGGGCACGTCTGTTTCTAAAGACGATTTATCAAAGATTTTAACAAGCTGGCCCGACCATTGACTGAATTACTAAGCAAGGAAATAGATTTTATTGTTGATGATTGATGAATCCACTATTCATCGCCTTTATTCTTTTATTTTAGCTTCATTTCCGTAGTCAAACACCTATAAATACCCACTAATTTCATGAAATTACCATTTTGCATGCATTTGTTCAATATGCATTTTTAACACTTTTTGTATTCAAAATAAAAGAATAAAGAAGAAAAGAAAAAGAAAAGAAAAATGAAGGATGTGTTTATGCAATAAATGCAAACTGATCCGAACCCTAAGAGAAGGTCAAGACTTGAACCTGATCGACCAGAAATAAAGTAGGGGGGTAGGGTCTTTCATTCAAAAATCCAAAATATTTTCTAAATACTTTTCCCTATATATTTGTATAAAACTTGTACTATTTAATTTGTATAAAATTTGACCTTAAATTAAATATTTTTGTAAACAAAAGTTGTAAATGAAAATGTGTTGTATATAATAAAAACAATTGCAAAGTAAAATAATATATATTACAAATAATCACACTCAGAAAAGACCACAAAATGATAATTGAAATACCAATACCTGCTCCATACGAATCAAATTGAACCAAACTCACTTCCATTATACTCTAAATTAAATTATCTTTCAAATGGCTTTGATTTCATGATTTTTGGAGTTACGGTTAAAAAGTCGGCTTTTTGGGGTGTTTTTTGTAGTTTCACCATTATTTATTGTACATATTTATTCATATTTATTTTTATATACATAATGTACATAATTGGAAATATTATTTTCATTAAAAATAAAATATAAATATAAATAATAAAATTAAAAAAAAAATTATTTTAAAATTATTTCCATATATGTACATGCGTATATTGTATTATATGTACATAATATTCGTATACAACTAATTTTCTTATATAAAAATCACCAAAAAAAATAAAATAACTAACATTAATTAATTAATTTAATTACGAAATTTATATTCAATTATTTTATTTATTTGATTTAATTACCTGCCATGTATACAAGATTTTATTCCATACCTTTAATAGCCACCATTAAGGTGGCTAATTAATTTTTATAAATTATTTAATTTACTTATTTTAATTAATTCTGAAATTTGGTTTTAAAATAATTAATTAATTTATTTAATAATTTATTAATTAACTAATAAAAACCTTCTTCTTTTGTACATTCCTTCCTTTTTTTATTTTTCTTCTCTTTTTATTAGGCTCCTCCTCCTTCTTTCATTCCTTGATCAATCTTTGGTGGAGAGGAGCTCGATCTCCGATAGCTATCTTGTTGAAGAAGGGTGCCTAACCTCCGAGCTGTCTAGTGACAGCGCGTCAGCCCTCGTCGAGGCCATCACGACTTACGATCCCGAGGTGAGATCCAACTTTATTTCTCGTCATTTTTCTTAGATAAATCGTAGGTTTAATTTTTTTCTCCAATTTTATTACTCTCTAGATATCCAAAATCACAAAATTATCCATCACTCTTTGATCCGCATCCGAAACCGAAATTTCCATCTCATTTTCGTGCCCCTCCATTTCCACACTCTACCTCACGCAATCTTCCACCTCCGATCATGCACAATGACCAGAGACACGGATCTATCTTCCATTTCATAAGATCTGATCCATTCACGCATCCTAGGTTGTTTATAAATATAAAAAAATAAAAAAATAATATTGCAAATGCTTTTATCTCTAACATTTGTGATGCAGGAATAAAAAAATTAACTTTTCTATTTCTAACATTTGTTTTGCAAGAAAATAAAAAAAATTACTTTTGTGTCCGAGTACGGTTCCTGTTTTAAATATATATATATAAACTTTTATTTATTTTTACTTACAATTTAAAAAAATTAAAAAATAAAAGAAAAAATTAATCGCACCAGGTGTAGGGTCGTCACCCCCCGCCGCCCTGCTCCTGAATGCGAGCCGCCACCACCGACCAGTGGCACCTCCGCCAGGCTGCGCAGCACCCCAACGGCACCGCGCTCTCCGGATTTGCCACCCAGCGGCAGCCCCTCTCCGCTGCCAGCCCGCGGACGCTGCGTACCCCCGTGTTGCCCCTATCTCCATCGGACCCCCCCCCCCCCCCCGCACGCCACCTCTGAGGTCCCCGACCGTGCCTCCTCCTCCAAGCGGTCGTGCGTCCTTTGTAGCAGCCTGTCTTTGTCGTATTTGTCGCACCCCCTCCTTGCTCTATTGCCGAGAAGAAAAAGAGAGGAACAAACCCTAGGGGTTTTTAATGATAAAAAATTGTTTGATAAAATTATGTCAAAGCCCCTGCAGGTGTTTAAATTTACAAAGAGTCCCTCCACACATTACAAAGCATGTGCCCCGCACATGTTTTATGGGTAAATTATACTCTCTATTCTCTTATTTATTATTTATTATATTTCAGTGCAAGAACTTTTTATATTTACATTCTAGTCCTTGTGTATCATACCTTTAATTTGCATGCTCTTTTTAAAAAAATTCCAAAAATTTTGTGTATGTTCCTGCTATGTTCTTCTACATTGCATAAATTTTTCATAGCATTTTGTTGATTTTTGATATTTTTTTAAAAAAAAAGAAACAATGACTTTTTGCCTGCCTGAAATTAGAAAAATCATACAAATTCGAAAATTTTCTTAAAAAATCAATTTTTGTTCATTTATTATTTATAAAAATCCAAAAAAATGCAAAAAAACAAAAAATTTGATAAAATTTGTAGAAAATTCTATAAAAATCCCAAAAATCTAATTTCAGTCTCTGTTTGTAGATATTTTATTATAGTTTATATTAAAAATAACCTCCAGGAGTTTTAAGTTGCAAAATACTCTTGGTTGTGCATTATTTTCTACATTTTTCACTGTTTGATTTTTATAAAATCACAGAAAAATTTGAAAAAATATCAAAAATATTTTGAAATATATAAAACACAAAAATATTTTTGTTGGACCTTTCTGTACATTTTTACTATTGTGAAAAATACAAAAAGAGTGTGGTGTTGTGTTCTTTATTCCTTAAGCTTTATTTGAAAAATAAAAAAATAAAAAAAATAAAAAAACCACAAAAATTAATTCTGAAAATTGACTACATATTTTTTAAATCGTGCTCCTTGTATTCGACCATGGTCGCTATACCAGTTAAATTAAATAGCGAAACTGCTTACATTTTCTTATCATTGTTTGAATATCTTTTAAGTGGTTTAAATACAGATTTTTGTCGTTGACCGATTCGAGTGGTTGAGAACAATGACATATTTCTTATAATTAATCCATCTTAACCACATCAGATTTCGGCTCACCAGAATGATGTCGTTGCAAGGGACATAGCTTTGTAGTCATTTTTCAATTTTGTGGTATTTGTCCCTTTGTATTATAATTATTTTCTAACCTTCCCTTATTTACTTTTTGGTGCAAGGGACTACTTGGAGGACGGTTTGGAGTCTCTTTTTGGAGGAACCGTACAGGAGGTGGAGCAGAGAAGAAAAGGAGACCGTTATTTTATTTGAGAGAACATTTTAGACATTATTGTAATAATTTAGATGCTGTGAACTGTAGTTGGAGACTTGGACTTTATTCAGGGTCTATTTCGCCAAGTGTCGGTGCACTTGGGGGACCTCACCGCTGTTTCTGAGTTTTTGATTTTATCGTTATAACTCTCTATTTGATTCTCGCGGTTTTTGCCTCTAGACGTAGGAATTTTGATTGATTGTGACGTAATATTCTAAGGCCCAACATCTAATTGCTTATCTGTTCGTATAGAACGTAAATGGACCTTACTAAAAAATAATTGAAAAAGTTAGTTTAATTGAATTTGAGATCACGCGCCGTGAGGAGTCACATAAAACGCTGGCAGGACCCGTTGTGGCAGGCACCGAGTGACTCCCAAGATCGGACTCCGGACTCGATTCGATTAGCTAACTATTGTTCTTCACGATCAATAGAAGCTTCTCATCTAAGGTCGATTTCCTCATGCATCATATAGTTAGTTTACATTCTGTATTTAATTTATGCGCAGATCATATTGCATGTAGAGTGCGGGAGCAAGGTACACATTCTATCCCTGCATGCATCATTGTGTTTGACCGCGCATCAGCTTTTTCGACTTCCTCCCCTTGTTTTTGGTCTCAAAATAATCAAAGGAAATCGGAAAATTCTTTAGGCATTGTTTATTTCTGAAAAAACTAAAAAGTGAATGCAATAAAATATGGGTCTACTAAAGCAAACTTGACCCTAAAACCCTCCTCATCTAAAAATATTTGTTTTGGGGAGAGTCACGCCCTCATTGTTTGGTTTGCTTGAGCAAGGGAGTGGCCCACACACTAGGATAGAACCACGCCTGAACTTCCGTTAGACTACTGGTCTTGGGGTTAGTCGTTCTCCAGTGAGGATCTCTCCGGTAACCTGTAAAGCGGACTGCGACGTCTTTAACAGAGCAAGTTGAAAGGGTAGCCGGTAAACGGTCTGCAACTTGTACTGGTGGGAAAGATCTAGCTCTGGGATTGGGCCAGTCTCCTGAGAGCATCGGGTTCCTAAAAGCTCGCTTAATCGCTCTGCAATATTGATTTATCACCTAACTAAAATTGACAAGATAAATGATCAATCCTTTACGGTCATCAGCTCGTGTTGAGTAGGGGAATTGGAGGTTTGACTTCTCATCTTTTTTCTTTCCAGATCTCATCCACACTCATCTCCACATCACGATGATGGGCTGGAGGTCCCTTAGGCTGCCTTTGGTAGCACCGCTCTCCAGCACTCCGACTCATTCATCTAGGGAGGTTTCGGGGAGCTGATGAATCCACAATTCATCGCCTTTACTCTTTTATTTTATCTCTATTTCCATAGTCAAACACCTGTAAATACCCACTAATTTCATGAAATTACCATTTTGCATGCATTTGTTAATTATGCATTTTTAACACTTTTTGTATTCAAAATAAAAGAATAAAGAAGAAAAGAAAAAGAAAAGAAAAGAAAATAAAGGATGTGTTTATACAGTAAATACAGACTGACCCGAACCCCGGGAGAAGGTCAAGACTTGACCTGATTAATCAGGAATAAAGTAGGGGGGAGATAGGGTCTTTCATTCAAAAATCCAAAAATATTTTTTTAAATATTTGTAAAAATATTTTGTTAATATTTGTATAAAAATTGTACTGTTTTATTTTTATATATTTTGACCTAAAATTAATTATATTTTAAACAAAAGTTGTAAATAAAAATGTGTTATAAATAATAAAAATAATTGCCAATAAAAATAATGTTCATATTGCAAATAATCACACTCAGAAAAAGCCACAAAGTGATCATTGAAATACCAATTCCTGCTCCATACAAACTCAAATTGAACTAAACTCCCCTTCCAATATACTCTAAATTAAATTATCTTTTAAATGGTCGTGGTTTCAAAATTTTTGAAGTTTCGGTTAAAAAGTCGATTTTCTAGGGTGTGTTGTGCAGTTTCACCATTATTTATTCATATTTATTTTTATAATGTACATAATTGTAAATATTTTTTTCATTAAAAATAAAATTAAAAAACATAATTAAAAAAATTAATTAAAAAAGTATATAAAAATTATTTCTTTATTTGTACATGTGTATATTGTATTATATGTACATAATATTTGTATACAACTAATTTCCTTATATAAAAATCACCAAAAAATAAAATATCAGACATTAATGAATTAATTTAATTTAATTACGAAATTTATATTCAATTATTTGATTTATTTGATTTAATAACCTACCATGTATATAGGATTTGATTTTATACCTTTAATAGCCACCATTAAGGTGGCTAATTAATTTTTGTAAATTATTTAATTAATTTATTTTAATTAATTCCGAATTTTTTTTAGTTAATTAAATTATTTTAGTTATTTAATTATTTTATTAATTAACCAATAAAAAACCTTCTTCTTTTGTACATTCCTTCCTTTTTCATTTTTCTTCTATTTTTAATGGGTCCTCCTCCTTTTTTCATTCTTTGATCAATCTTTGGTGGAGAGGAGCCCGATCTCGAAAAGTCGTCTTGTTGAAGAAGGGTGTCCAGCCTCCGAGTTGTCCGATGACAGCGCGTCGGTATTCATCGAGGCCATTATGGCGTATCTGAGCCAGTGGTGAGATCCATTTTATTTCCCATATTTTTCTCTTAGATAAATTGTAGTTTAAATTTTTTACCTTGATTTTATTACTCTTTAGATATCCAAAATCACAAAAATATCCACCACTCTTTGATCCGCGTCTGAAATCGAAATTTCCACCTCATTTTCGTATCCCTCTATGTTCACGTTCTACCTCACGCGATCACCCACCTCTGACCACGCACAGTGACCGGAGTCACAAATCTCTTCTTTCATCTCGTAAAGATCCACATCCATTCACGAATCCCTTTTGTCTAAAAATAAATAATAAAACCATTAAAAATACAATCATTTTTTATCTCTCACATTTGTTTTGCAAGAAAATTTTAAAAAATATAAAAAATATAAAAAAATATTTTCTAGTTATAGTTCTGTTTCTCAAAAAAACAAAAACAAAGTTTTTTTTTGTTCTGTTTACAGGTTTTATAAAAAGAAAAAAATTAAAACAAAAAAATATACGCCAGGCCAGCCATCGCCTAGGACGTCGACGCGGGACCGTGCTCCTCCTGGCTCGCCACCCTATCTCCACCCCGAGGCCCTCTGCGCCACCGCGGGTGCCACCATCACGCGAGGTGCCTCCGCTTCGACCGTGACACAAGCTCCCACGCAGCCAGCAGCCACTGCCCAGCATCACCGAACCCAGGCCACCACCAATCGCTAGGCTGCGACCCCCTCTGCCTCTCGTGCACCTCTGCGCGACCGCATCTGGTTCTGCCCCGCGCGCCAGCGCCGTTCGCCCACCTCCCGCCATACCCCGACCTGCTACAACCCTCTGCCACACCGCGCTTCCTCCGAACCTCGCCGTTGAGAGACCTCCGCGTCAGCCCGCGAGCACCGATCCCGCCCCCTGCTTCTATTGAGAGGCGGTGGCGGCCCCCTCCTCTAGTTGAAGACACAAACAAGGAACAGGGAACCCTAAAAGTTGGGTTTTTAATAAAATATTGGAATAATTACATCTATAACCCTAGGACTTCAATATTTGCAAGATGACCCTTGCTCCATAGAAAGTGATGTGTAGGGCACATGTTCACTGAGTAAATTAGAAATTTTCTCCTCGGTTTATTTTTTGTTCCACTTCCATCCAAAAACTTTCAAAAATTGCATTTTAGTCCCTGTATTCTAGACTTTTATTTTGCATGCGCTTTTCATCAAAATAAATGTTTTTATGATTCTAAAAATTATGAAAAAAATTGTGTATGCTCTTGCTATGTGCCTAAATGTTGTACAAATTTTCCATAGCATTTCATTGTCATTTGATATATTTAAAAAATAAAAAATAGTGTCTTTTCATCTGTCTAAAATTAGAAAATTCATTAAAATTCAAAAATAGCCTAAAATTTCCCAAAAAATATTGTAGGTGAGTTTTGTTGTCTTTAAATTTCTATCCAATTTTTGTGCATTTATCATTTATAAAACTCCAAAAAATTGTGAAAAATGAAAAATCTTATAAAATATAGATAATTCTAGAAAAATGAAAAAAAATCTGATTTCAGTCTCTGATTGTAGGCATAAAAATAATATCTAGGAGTATTGGGCACTTAAAGTAATTTTAAGTTGCAAAATACTTATGGTTGTGCAATGTTTTCTACAATTTTCACTGTTTGATTTTTATTAAATCACAAAAACATCAGAAAATTTGAAAAAATTATCAAAAATATTTAAAGAATATAAAATACAATAACATTTTCTCCATAATTTTCTGAGCATTTTTTGTTATGCTGAAAAATACAAAAAGAGTGTGGTGTGTGTGTTTTATTCCGTGTGCTTTATTTGAAAATTAAAAAAAAATAGAAATTAAAAAACCACTAAAAATTAATTTCGAAAATTGACTACAAAGTTTTTTAAATCGTGCTCCTTGTGTTTGACCTTGGTCGCTATACCGGGTAAATAGAATAGCAAAACTGCTTACATTTACATTGATTGTTTGATTATTTTATGAAGTGGTTAAAAACAAAAAATTTCTCATTGACCGATTCGAGTGGTTGAGAACAATGACATTATGATATTTTTCCCATCTTAACCGCGTCGAATTTCGGCTCATCAGAATGGCGTCGTTGCCGGGGAGCACAGCTTTGTAGTCATTTTTTTGTGCTATTTATCTCTTTATATCATAATTGTTTTCTGACAATCTCTTCTTGGATTTTTCTACAAGGAATTGCTTGGAGGACGACTTTGAGCTTCTCTTTGGAGGACCCGCATATGAGGAAGAGCAAGGACGAGAAGAAGACTTTTATTTTATTTGAGAGAACAATCTATTATTGTAATAATTTAGGCTGAACACTCATGGACTTGGACACTTGGACTTTTCTCGGGGTCTATTTCGCCAAGTGTCGGTGCGCTTGGGGGACCTCAACGTTGTTTTCCGAGTTTTTGATTTCATCGCTATAACTCTCTATTTGATTCTCGCGATTTTTGCCCCTAGACGTAGGATTTTTTTATTGATTGTGACTTAAATAGCGAAGGGCCAACACCTAATAGATTATCTGTTTTTATAGAATGTAACTGGACCTAGCTAAAATTTTATTGAAAAAGTTAGTTTAATTGAATTTGAGACCACACGCCGTGAGGAGTCACATACTGTGCTAGCAGGACCCGTTGTGGCGGGCACCGAGTGACTCCCAAGATCGGACTCCGGACTCGATTCGATTAGCTAACTATTATTCTTCACGATCATTAGAAGTTGCTCGTCTAAGGCCGATTTCCGCGTACATCATATAGTTAATTTACTTTCAGTATTTAATTTTATGCACGGATCATATTACATGTAGAGTGCTGGAGTAATGTACGCATTTTCTATCTCTGCATGCATCATTGTGTTTGACTGTGCATCGTCTTTTTCGACTTCCTCCCTCTATTTTGGACTCAAATTAATCAAATAGGAAATCAGAAAATTCGTAGGCGTTATCTTTGAAAAAATTAAAAAAAATAGAAAATCAAAATTTAAAAAATGGGACTGCTAATTGAACTTGACTTTTAAAATTAAACATAACTGATTTACCATTGTATTGGGAGAGCAACCACCTCATTGTTTGCGTCTTTAATTGCTCGCGTACACACTAAGGAGTAGTGCCCAAATCCTATTCAAGCCTCCTAAGTGTTTGTACAACTTTTGTTTGATCACATAACTCTAAAATTGAAAAGATAAAAGACCAGATCTCACTATCTTCACATTGCGTAGAGTTGGTAAATTGGGGGTTTGCTTTGTGTTTGAATGTCTTTGGTGTGAGTTGGTTACGTTTATCTTCTATCATTAGCAGTAACCTTCTCTTTCTTTCACTCTCTTCTATCCCATCCTCCCTTCCTTCATCATTCTCATTTCCCTCTCTTCATGATGGGTCACACTTCATTCCAGTCAGATTTCGTGGCTTCTTCATTTAATTCCCAACATTCTCTCCCACTCTCTAGGGAGGTCGAAACTCTGACCGATTTCTCATCTTCTCTTTATTCACCTTCCCATTCGGGACATGTTGCGAGTAACGCCCGAGGAGACCAGATTGACCAAATACGAGACCCGGGCGATTACCTTGTTGAGATGAGAATGCATTCCATAGGACAGCAAATGGGGCAGTTATGACTTTCAGACGACTTTTATCATGAGATGATGGATGAGTACATCGATCAAGAAGCGCACTCCGCTTCTACATTGAGCCCCTTCATTTTGGATTTAGAGTTCATTATTATACTATCGAAATTTTCAAGAGGAGTGCATGAGGAACCATATCAGCATACATCTGAGTTTGAGGATTTTTGTGAATCACGATCATACCTTGATATCACTTCTGAGGATCTGATGTTGATGACCTTCCCTTTCTCACTTCAGACTAGAGCTTTGAGATGGAATAGAGAGTTGGGGAGGAAAATTGATACGTGGGGATATTTAAAATCATTATTTTTGCAGAGATTTTACACTCAACGTAGAGCAGAGTTAATGTGGTCTTGTATTCGTGATTTTTTAGTTGACCCCCAGGAGCCATTGAGAGATTCATGGTCGAGGTTACTTGATTTTTTGAGGTATTTTTCGGATCATGGATTTTTGATGACTGACTTAGTCCAGATCGTCACGAGGGGGATGACCGCAGAGTAGATTACATATGTTATTACCTCGTGTGGTGATTCACACCACAGTCCCGACATGGATTTATTTGAGACAATCTTGGGAACACATTCAGACATTCGATATACACGAGATGATTTATTCAGGATAATACATGAAGGAGAGATGACACCTGTTGAGTGTGTGACACATAATGCATATTCAAACAGCACACTCCAATCAGAGGATATGGATACTACTACTTTTCATATGATGGATGTGTTGACTACTACTGTGAGTTCCCAGAGCCTGACATTGGTTGAGGAACCATTGAATTTACAGTCATATTTTGAGCCAGTCTTGCTCTTTCACATAGAAAACTCTTGGATTCTAGATTTGTTTGGAGCCCAAGAAATAGAGGAGGAGACCACATCTCAACCATCCTTTGAGTCATTTCAGTGTCCATGCCCAGTTGAATCAGTGCCTTTTCTTCAGAAGATCTTCTCAGATTCAGATATACATTTGGATACATCTCAGCATAAAGAGCTTGATGACGGACTGATTTTGGATTTAACAGACATAGATAGTCACTTATTTGAGCCTGTGTCCTCCCATTTGATGAGGTCGATATATTTTTGAAGGACTTCACATTTGATAGCATAGCTCCCCAATTCCTTGATGATTCGACATTACTCCCCGAGGGTTATCTGAGGGAGGATGCCACGTACCCTGTGTACTCAGTTTTACTTTATGAGAATGTATCCGATCTATCGGAACACGAGATCGAGTCTTATGATATTGCTGATCATGAGTTTGAGGTTTCTCTCCTCGACGACCCTCGCGAGGATGATCAGATCTTTGAGGTATTTGATGATTTCACTGATTTGTCTACATTTTATGCATTGGGTATCAACCTTTTTAGTGAGTCTCCTGATCTTGATCTACCTTATATATTCGAGACAATGATTAACGTGGAGGATTTCCTGACAGATCCTTCCTTCTCCACGTTCGAATTCTTTGGCTCTGCCCTATGACTCCATTCAGACTTTGAGTCGAGTATTTATTTTATGCTACCGGAACTCGATTTCATCTTCCAATATCTTTACCCAGTAGCAGGCACCCTCCTGATTGTTTACCCGGGTGTCATCATTTCCTTTGTTGAGTTCGTTGTTGTTCTCTCACTAAGACTGCAATGACAGTAGGGTATTTGCCTCACAGATACCGTCTAAACCTCGATACGGTGTTATCGTAGCCTTTGCGGCCAGGTAGGGGCGTAAACTCTCGCACTCGTTGAGAGGCACCTCAACATTGTTCACATCTGTATAGATCCACTCTGTCTATATCATACATTCTTTCTGTCTCACACCCCATCTCCATCTCATGATCATTCCATACTTAGTGTGTACTTTACCCTAAGTATAGGAGGGGTGTCAGACCTGTGATTATTTATCTTATTCTTTTTACCTCTCTTTTGCCGCCTATATTTAGGGATATTCTACCCTAAGTATAGGGGGGTAAACCCAGTACATTCTACTCCTCGGCTTTCCCCTTGTGTACAGTCTTCTATACTTAGGATTACTTGATCCTAAGTATAGGGGGATCACCGACTTCTATTGATTATATTCTTTTATTCATCTTTGTATTATAGTATTCTTTTCACATTGCTATACGTAGTACGAGTTATGTCTTTCTTTCCAGCTCTTTGATCACTATGAGGACATAGTTCGAACTAAGTTTAGGGGGTGTCGTATATATTGTATATATACTTTAGACATAACTCATACTTTCATATTTTTAATATTGCTAAAATACCATGTAAAACTAGTAAAAAAAATAAAAACCTGTCTAATAAAAGGATGCAGAAATTTCCTCAAAATAGTTTCTTGTACATACTGACTAAAAAGTCATGTTAAAATATTTTAAAAAATATTTTGAAAATGGTTTAAAAATCTATTTGAAAAATCTTTTGAAAACTATTTGAAAAATATTTGAAAAATGTTTTCAACCTTTGTAGGAATAGTGTGGCTTGTAAAAATTATTTCTCTTTCTGTGAAGAAAAATGATTTTGTAAAACTATTTGCAAATTTTTTGAAAAATGGTTGAAAAATTATTTTGAAAATCTTAATATACTGTTTGAAAAATGTTTGCAAAATTGTTTTCAAATGATTGTAATGATAGTAAAATTGTGTGAAAAATTATCTTGGACTATAGTTTTCAAAATTATTTATAAAATTATTTTCAAGTAAATTTGATGAATATATACATCACAAAAATTTTAAAAAAATTAATTAAAAAATAATAAAAATAAATAATCCAACTGTGTATATATTTGTATAAATTACTCAAGTTGTAAATCCTTTTCACATGATTCTTGTAAATAATTAATTTACTCTTGTGTAAATATGTGTTTCTCATCTCTAACCCTTATAAAAAAATTTTATATACTTGTATATTTTTCTAACTATTTGCATAAAAAAACTTTTCGCATGTGCATCATTTTTCAAAAATCCGTAAAAAATTCAAGATTTTGAAATTTGTTTCACAAAAAGAGTTTGCTTTCTTTTCTTTGCATTGTACATATTTTCTTGCATTGGCATGTGGATTTTTCAGGATAATTTTGACATTTAAACTAAGTCTGGAATAAATTTGAAGAATGGATCTTAGTTGGACCTTAATCCACTTAATTTCAGAGGAACCTTATAGAATTGGAGTTAAGACTTTTCAGGTCCTAGTGACTTAATTCTTTGAGCCCATAAGAATATGTTCACATGTCATCTTGATAAGTCTAAGTAGAATATTTAGCAACACACGCATGATTCTTTCAGACAATGGCTTACCTTGGACTAGCACTCTACACGTAGCTCTTCATGGAGGAGGTAGTGAGGGGGCAGAATCTTTTGGCTTGGGGTAGCATATGAGGGTAGTACATCTTGGCGGAACCTCGCATCCTCCTCTAGGGAGGGAAGTGCATCTCAACCTGGTTTGGTGATGTAGGTCTAAAAACAAGATGTTGTGGGGTTGCAATAATGCTTCAAAAGATGGATAGTCTACTGGCTCAAGAGGAAAGACTCCTTATGTACATGCTGCACCTTGTATATATTTTCAAAAAAAAAGAAAAGAAAAAAATGCAGAATATCCAAAAGTGGACAAGCCTGATTAAAATGCCTGTTGGAGTGTATGTACAAGTAAAAAAAGAATAAGAGCTTCAAAGTCAAATATTTGTGAGCTTGCAGCGACTGACATGGCTACACTGGTCATGCATCCACGGATAGGTAACTACACCGGTTACCATCCATTCTCTTCTCAATCCCCTCTTCTTGAGCTTGTTGAACTTGAACTTAGAAGGGAATATCCCCGCCCCTTGAGGAAAGAGTTGCTAGATCGGGGGATAGAGTTACCTTGTTGAGAGAGGTTGTTCCTTTGCTACTTTTGAGATGAGGAGCTATATTTTACTTACACTGTACAAGTAAGAATTCGTAGTCATAAGAATTTGTATATGTAGACTTGTTCTGATCTGACTGTTGAGGAGACCTGAATAGGAGTCTTGTGGAACTTAGAAACTGTGAGGTTTTAAATCCATTTCCCATTAAGGTTCTGACACACTAATAATCCAAAGGCTCGACAGAGCTCCATACTACGTTTTTATGAAGATAAGTTTAAAAGTCAACATTGTTCTAACTTCTTTCCTTTTTTCTTTATTTTTGTTTTCACTCATTTTCAAAATAAGTGTTTGCTAAGGTACTAGCAAAGATAAAGTATAGGGGAATGATGAATCCACTATTCATCACCTTATTCTTTTATTTTAGCTCTATTTCTGTAATCAAACACATGTAAATACTCACTAATTTCATTAAATTACCATTTTGCATGCATTTGTTAATTATGCATTTTAACACCTTTTGTATTCAAAATAAAAGAATAAAGAAGAAAAGAAAAAGGAAATAAAATAAAGGATGAGTTTATGCAATTACTATAGACTGACCCGAATTTTGAGAGAAGGTCAAGACTTGACCTGATCGACCAGGAATAAATTAGGGGGAGATAGGGTCTTTCATTCAAAAATCCAAAAATATTTTGTAAATATTAGTAAAAATATTTTGTAAATAATTGTAAAAATATTTTGTAAATAATTGTATAAAACTTATACTATTTTATTTGTACATAATTTGATCGTAAATTAATTATTTTTGTAAACAAAAGTTGTAAATAAAAATGTGTTGTAAATAATAAAAATAATTTCCAGTAAAAATAATGTATATATTGCAAATAATCATACTCAAAAAAAGCCGTAAAGTGATCATTGAAATACCAATTTGGCTCCATACAAACTCAAATTGAACCAAACTCACTTCTAATATACTCTAAATTAAATTATCTTTCAAATGATTGTGGTTTCATAATTTTTGGAGTTACAGTTAAAAAGTTGGTTTTCTGGGGTGTGTTGTGCAGTTTCACCATTATTTATTCATATTTATTTTTATAATATCCATAATTGTAAATATTATTTTCATTAAAAATAAAACTAAAAAATATAAATAGAAAAAAATTAATTAAAAAAAAGGATATAAAAATTATTTCCTTATTTGTACATGTGTATATTGTATTATATGTACATAATATTTGTATACAACTAATTTGATTATATAAAAATCACTAAAAAATATAATATCTAACATTAATTAATTAATTTAATTAGGAAATTTATATTCACTTATTTGATTTATTTGATTTAATAACCTATCGTATATAAGATTTGAGTTTATACCTTTAATAGCCACCATTAAGGTGGATGGTTAATTTTCGAAAATTATTTAATTTATTTATTTTAATTAATTCCAAAATTCATTTTTAATTATTTAATTATTTATTTTTTTAATTATTTTATTAATTAACCAATACAAACCTTCTTCTTTTCTACATTCCTTCCTTTTTTCATTTTTCTTCTCTTTTTAATGGGCTCCTCCTTCTTTCATTCTTTGATCAATCTTTGGTGGAGAGGAGCCCGATCACCGAGAGCCGTATTGTTGAAGAAGGGTGTCCAGCCTTCGAGCCATCCGGTGACAGCATGTCGGTCTTCGTCGAGGCCATTACAGCGTATCCGACCCCGATGTGAGATCCATTTTATTTCCCATCTTTTTCTCTTAGATAAATCGTAGTTTAAATTTTTTGCCTCGATTTTATTACTCTTTAGATATCCAAAATCACAAAAATATCCACCACACTTTGATCCATGTTGGAAATCGAAATTTCCACCTCATTTTCATATCCCTTCATTTTCACGTTCTACCTCACGCAATCACCCACCTCCGACCACGTATGGTGGCCGGAGTCACAGATCTCTCTTTTCATCTCGTCAAGATCCACATCCATTTACGAATCCCTTTTTTCTATAAATAAATAATAAAACTAAAAAATACAATTGTTTTTTATCTTTCACATTTTTTCACGAAAATATAAAAAATGATAATAAAAAATACAAAAAAATTATTTTCTATTTACAGTTCTGTTTTTTAAAAAACAAAAAAAATTTACTATTCTGTTTATATGTTTTATAAAAAGGAAAAAATTAATATATATATATATATATATATATACACGCCAGGCCGACCACCGCCTAGTTCGTCGACGCACGACTGCGCTCCTCCCGGCTCGCCACCCCATCTCCATCCTGAGGCCCTCCGCACCACTGCGGGCGCCACCATCACATGAGGTGCCTCCGCTTCAACCATGACCCAAGCTCCCACAAAGCCAGTGGCCACTGCCCAGTGGCGCAGAACCCAAGCCACCACCAATCGCCAGGTCGCGACCCCCTCTACCTCCCGCGGACCTCTGCACGACCGCGCCGTCATAGCCGCATCTAATTTCGCCCCACGCACCAACGTCGTTCACTCGCCGCACCCTGACCTGCCGCAACCCTCCGCCACACTGCGCTTCCTCCGAATCTCACCGCCGAGAGACCTCCGCATCAGCCCGTGAGCACCGTCTGTGCCCCCTGCTTCTCTTGAGAAGAGGTAGCGTCCCTCTCCTCTGGTAGAATATACAAACATGGAACATGGAACCCTAGAAGTTGGGTTTTTAATAAAATATTGGAATAATTGCATCTATGCCCCTGGGATCTTCAATATTTGCAAGACGACCCCTGCTCCAAAGAAAGTCACATGCATCGCACATGTTTACTAGGTTAATTGCCAATTTTCTCCTCAGTTTAATTCTTGTTCCACTTTCATCAAGAAACTTTCAAAAATTGCATTTTAGTCCATGTATTTCAAACTTTAATTTTGCATGCACTTTTCATCAAAATAAATGTTTTTATGGTTCTAAAAATTCTGGAAAAAAATGTATATGCTCCTGCTATGTGACTAAACGTTGTATAAATTTTCCATAGCATTTCATTGTCACTTATTTGTCAGAAATTAGAAAAATCATTAAAATTCAAAAATTAGCCTAAAATTTCCAAAAAAATAGTGTAGGTGTATTGTCTTTTAATTTCTGCCCAATTTTTTTGCATTTATCATATATAAAACTCTAAAAAATTGTGAAAAACGAAAAATATTAAAAAATTGTAGAAAATTCTAGAAAAATAAAAAAATCTGATTTCAGTCTCTGAAGTGTAGATATTTATTTGTTCTTTAGCATAAAAATAATTTCCAGGAGTATTGGTAATTAAAATAATTTTAAGTTGCAAAATACTCTTGGTTGTGCACTATTTTCTACAGTTTTCACTTTTTGATTTTTACAAAATCATAAAAACATCAAAAATTTTTGAAAAGAATATCAAAAATATTTTAAAGCATATAAAACACAAAAACATTTTCTCATAATGTTTTGAGCATTTTTTGTTCTTCTGAAAAATACAAAAAGAGTGTGGTGTGCGTGTTTTATTCCGTGCGTTTTATTTGAAAATTTAAAAAAATAATAATTTAAAAATTGAAAAACCACTAAAAATTATTTTGGAAAATTGACTACATAGTTTTTTTAAATCGTGCTCCTTATCTTTGACCCTGGTCGCTATACCAGGTAAATAGAATTGCAAAATCGCTTACATTTACATTAATTGTTTGATTATTTTCTGAAGTATTTAAAAACAAAAATTTTCTCGTTGTCCGATTCGAGTGGTTGAGAACAACGACATTATCATATTTTCCCATCTTAAATGCGTCGAATTTTGGCTCATCAGGAGCCCATACCCGCTCTCCGAACCTGAGTTCGATTCCACCCTGTTCTCCCTTGACCACCCTTCTTTCAGTCCTGAGGTGTCAGAGCAGAGACCTGCACAACTATTTGTTCATTTGACGACACCTGAGTTGGGGTCTTTTGCATTTGCAGAGACCATAGAGATGGCCAGCAATGACGGACGGACTGATGGACAACCGCATAGTTCAACTTTTGTTCTAGATCAGGGTGCCATCAACAATACCTTACTATCCTCCCTAGAGATGATGCAATGACAGATTCGGGTCTAGGGAGCATTCATGGCAGAGGTCCGTCAAGAATTAGCACAGATGCGAGCAGGTAGAGGAGAGCCTCAACCGAGACCAGCCGGCGGAGAGATAGCCATTGTTGGAGGAGGAGGAGGAGGACATCCAGAAGAACCACATGATCCACCCAGATCAAGCAGGACGGTTGATGAATCCCCATTCATCACTCTTTATTCTTTTATTTTAGCTAATTATCTTGGCAATGCATTATGTGAATAGGTGTAAATACAATAACTTAACAATATGCATGCATGTGTTAATAGTGCATAATTAGCATGTATTTATGCAAAAATAAAAGAATAAAGAATAAAGAGAAAAAGAAGGAAGCATTTAGAATGAATACTGAGTGACACAAACCCCAAGAGGGGGCCAAGCACTGGCTTGATCTCCAAATAAAATAAGTAGAGAGAGATAGGGCCACTCTACCTTATATATATATGGTTTGTACATAAATTATTTTTACCGAAACAAAAATAAAAATATGTTTTTACTTCATTGTACATATTTCTAAAAATAAAATAAAAATTATTGGAGTATTTGTGCAAAAATAACAAATTAAAAATAATTGTACAAAATATATAGGTATATTATACATGTATATAATACATTATACTATATATACAATAATTTATTTTTCATAAAAATAAATAAAAATCACAGAAAAATAGTTTGCAAAATAATAAACGTTTTTCATTTTATACACTTTTAATTTGAAATCATTTATTATTTTTATTGAATTTGTAAATGTTTTTGTAAATCTGATTTTCTGATTGGTCCATGGCGGATCGTTGACCCAGGTCATCCCCCTCTTCCAGGGCTTGACCCGACCCGACTGTTCCACCAGACCTTCTTCTCCCATTTATCCTAGACGGATCACGTGTGCCCTTGCCCCAAAACTTCGCCCGTGTCTTCCCATGGATCCAAGATCCTCGTGGATCCCTAGGAAGGCGAGATTCTTCCTCAGTTCGCATGTTTTGACCTGATCTCTCGAGCCACCTGAGACTGCTATAAAATCTCTCATCCACCTCCCCAGGTCAGCAGTTCGCACCTCACTCCCTCTTGATACCCTAGAAACCTTCAGGGTGGTGATAGCCGTCTGAGGGGCCTCTTGGTGATCGATTTGGTATAGTAATGCTGACGCCCCCCCTTCATGGTCAGACCTCCACTGCGAGAAGCCTCCCTCGCCTTCCGTCGCTTGGTCGAGGCCATAACCCCGTTACCCACCTTCGTCTGAAGCCTAGGAGTTGATCCAGATCTTCAGGTGAGCTTCTTATCTTCTACCTTAGTCCAATTTATTCCAATCTTTCAATTGTCGCCACCTTCGCTCCGCCAGCTCCGACCAGCCGGTCGGAGTTCCTTCACCTACATCTTCCCGTTCTGATATCCGTGCACAACCATCCTCCAGCTCCTCCTGCAACCTGATCACCCTAATATTGGCCCATCTAGCCAGGATTAGGTAAAAGATCTCCCTCTACCGCGTTCACCGGAGATCGAGCCCATTCATCGTCATTTCTTTACTTTTCATCTCCAATAACCCAGACCAGAGCATAGCCCCGAGTCTTGGCTTTGCATTGCAGGTACACTTGAACCGTGAGGAGCCTCATCTACCTTCCAGCTGCACGGTGGAGCTACTCCAGACCTCGCTCCACCATCCAGTCCATCCGACCATCCACGGGATGATCAGAACCCACTGCTCGACGCGGAGTGCTAAACGGAGGTGCTCGACCTGATGGAGGTCTGATCGGCCTTGCAGATTCGCCTCAGTTCCCTCTCCAACTTCGCATCCCCGAGTTCATCCACCACCTTCTATTGCCACCGGATGAGGAGCAGAGCGCTAGTTTCCATCTTGATCGTCAGTCCAGCTGACGTGCCAGACCGTTAGATGTCAGATCTAACGGCCCCTGTACGCACCGCGTCTTAGACCATCTGATACCATGACGGGTCCTGGATTACTCTGTTTAAAAATCGTGAATTATCGTTCGCTTATAAATTTATTTGTCATTTTGTTGTAGGCGGCAATCATAATCTATTAAGAAAATAACCACAATTATTTAGTCAATTTTGAATTGCATGGTTTTATGTTTATTTTACTTGGGCAAGTCCCAAGGTCGAACATAAGGAGGCAAAGGAACAACGAAGAATTATGTCTTTCAAATTTCGTGTGTGGTTTTTGAGGTGGTCTTTTTTGTAATTTTTTATGCAATTAAGGATGCAAAATGCTTTTCCGGCTTATTTTAGGGACTAAAATGCAATTATCGATCAAAAAATGTCCAAAATATGAAATTTGGCCATAATGAAAATTATGATGAAGTGAATGCACTATATTTTTTTTGGAATTTTTGGATGCATGATGAATTTTTTTATGAATTTTTAAATGTAAATGAAATGAATTTCAATATTTAATTATAATAAATATTAAACCTAATTATTTTCAAAAGATAAATTATCTAATATATTTCACTAGGTGATTGATTTTAGAAAAATCCTAAACCTCGAAAATACAAGATTCAATACCTATTAAAAATTAAACACTAAAATGTGCAAAATGATTTTTACAGAGAAAACTATGCATGCAAATGCAATTCTTTTTGGGAACAATGTTAGTCGCAATTAATTCTGTAATCTGTGATTTTTTGGTAATTTTTAGAGCAACGTTTAATTAGCTACGAAATTTCAAGCATAGAATGGGTAAAATATGCAACTTTCCACAAAACAATTAATTATTAATTAATCATTAATCACAAAAATGTCAACAATATGCCATAATGTAGAGAATTAAATGAGGAACACAATGCTATTTTTGGATGACAAAAATAATGTCATGTAGCTATTCGAAACCAAGGGGAAAGACATGGATATGACTGCAATTACAATAAATAATATAAATATAAAAATACAGTAGAGGGACCTAGGTGCAATTACAGGAGCTTTGGGGGTTGGTTGCAAATTTATAAGGGAGCACGTGCGGCGCACGTGCTCCTTGGAAGGCTGGATTGATCTGCAAATAGGTTAACCTCCAGGGGGTCTTCGCAAATTTCCTAGCAGTCACGTGCAAAGCACGTGACCCTGGGGTGGCTGACGTTGGCTGACGTTGGCGGTCCCTCCCGCACGTGCTCCTCACGTGGGAGGGCCTCGGGCTTCACACCTGGTCAGCGAGGCAAGGTGGCGTTCAGCGGGGCCCCGACCTTTGAGGCGGAGCTGTTGGAGTTGGCTGGAGGTAGTAGGCGGAGCCGGTGGCGAAGGGGGATCGGTGTGGCATAGCGGCAAGGTTGCCCCCCGGTGGAGCGATCGGAGCTGGTGGCTCCTGGCAGTCCTGACGATGGATGACGTTGATCGACAATGTTGGAAACACGTCGGGGAGGCGAAGCTGCAGGCGTTGAACGTTGGCGTTGTGGGAGAGGTCGAAGATAGCGGCGTGGTGTTTCCCGTTGACGTTGCTGAAGGGCGTTGAAGACGGAGGTTGTAAGGCAGAGGGCTGGCGGAGTTGATCAAAGCAGCTGTCGGAGAAGGAGGCCGAAGTCGACCGTAGGCTCGACGAGAAAAACTCGGAGTAGAGCAGCTAGGCCGGGAAGCGCTGCGACGAGGGAGGCTTCCCTCGGATCTTGCCGGCTTGAGAAGGAGATGCTGTCACCGCCGTCCTTTTTGGGGTAATGAATCGACGGATGGAAAAACATGGAGGCGACGGCGGGTCATAAATAGGCACGGTGTCTGGTCTGACATGGAAGGAGTTTTGGATATTTTGATTCGGAGTTGCGAGTATCGGAGACGAGGCTGTGATTGGAGATTGACGGCGGCATGCGATTTCGCGGGGATGAGACAGGGATTGGAGGAACGGAGATGGCCAGAGATTTTGCGAAGATGGCGAGGATCGTGGGGCAGCAGACGAATCGAAGATAGAGGGCAGTTTGCGATTTGGGAAAGGTTCCTAGGAGGAAGATGAGCCCTGGCAGTCCGATTGGCCAAGATCGGGCGGCTAGGAGATCGACACGTGGCGACGATTGCGAGGGTGGGGGGAGGCGGAGCACGTGCGTAGCGCGTGCCTGGGAGGCACGCGCCACGCACATGCGCGGGTTTAATTTTTGTTAAAAAACAAATTAATAAAAATTCATAAAATGACTGACACGTGGCGGCTCCAGGAGCTGTCACGTGTCAGCGCCACAAAATTCGAAAAATAAACACCTTGTAAAATCCAAAATAAATAGCAAACAACCTCGGATCGAAAAAGTTTCTTCACGAAAATTGCTTGTCTCGATGTCATATGCACAAAGTGATATTTTTGGGGTATCATATGTACATAGAATACCCTGATTTTTAGGTTTTGTGATTTTTTTATCATTGTTAAATCAGATAAAAATCCGGAAAAAAATATGGTAAAATCAAAGATAAATATTTACACATTAATTTATTTTTTTGGATTTTTATTAATTAAGAAAAATAAGAAATAAAAAAACACAAAAAAGACCCATTTTGTACAAACAGTTAGTGAAGACTTAGACTCAATTTGTTTCTTTGAATTCCTACTCAATCTGTATTTGGATTTTTGCGTATTTTAATAAAACTTTCATCAAAGAAGACAAATGAAAAAGAAATAAACTAAAATAGGTTAATTATGTACATAATATAAGAGGTCAAAATCAGCTAAAATACAAAATGTACGAAAGAGGCCCAAAACCCAACTTCCACATACGAGCTACGATTCACTTGGTCTTGTTTTGAAGATAATTGAATCTACATTAGTTCAAAAGTGAGTAGGATCAAAACGGACACTGTATGGGGAAGATATGAGGATTTTAGTAAGGAAATCCTGAAACTAGGGTTTGGGTTTTTGGTCCATTTTTTTGGGTTAGTGATTATTTATTCTTGTGAGTGATATGTACAAGTGGAGCTGGTTTTGGGTCATTCGGAGTTGGCATGAATTAGTTAAAAATCAGGGAAGTTAGGCTATTTACAGGTCATTTTTGTCTGGAATTTTTGGCTTCTTATTTTGTGCAGAAATTAGTGATAAAATGCAATTCTTATTAAAACACACATGAATGCTACTTATGCAGAATAAATGCAGAAATGCCAATGATTTTGAGGGATTTGAGCTTAATTAATGAGATTTAGAGTGATGAATCTGAGATTCATCATCCCCCTATACTTAAACCATGCCCGTCCTGGAGCATCAAAAAGAAATGCCATGAGGTGAAATGAGATTGGGTTCCATACCAAGACCATGAGCTGAAGGTGAAAATGAAACTAGACTCGACCTTTGGATTATTAATTTGGCAGAACTTCTGGGAGACTTAGAATTTTAAAATCAACAGCCTTCATGTTCTACACATCATTGTCAGAGTTTTGGCTCAGAAGTCATCTTAGATCAATCCTCTTCCCAAAGCATACCCTATGGACATTGAACAATCGACTCATGTGTGTGAAAGGTTTTAGCTCTTCTCATCTAGAATGCCAGACTACCATGCAAACCTCCTCTCCAGTAACTCATCCTCGGGGAGTCAGGTATTTCCTTCTAAGGTTTGCTGCGTTGTGTTCGTAAGTGAATAAGGGGAGAAGTTAGAAGAAGGAGAAAAGAACTGGAGGGTGGCCAGTGTAGTCACCTCTCCTTGTGAAGCTGGCCAGTGTAGCCGAGTCTACACCAAGATCTGCAGGTTTTCTTGAATCTTTGTGAAGGATATGGTTTGATCCTCAAGCGCATCACGGAAGCGTGTGCGTCGTATCGAATACGACAAGGAGCGACTAGTCGGACTAGTTGCTCGATGCAGCGGAATTTAAAAAATTTTATACGACAAAACCACATGATCCAAGAACACTTCTCGAATCGTTTCGTCTAAACCACAAACAAGTAATAGGATTACCTCTTGAAGCGTGGTTGCGATCGAGTCTCTAAACGAAGAGACCTCCTGTCTCAAGTCCGATCCGACGGAGGAGACGCTTGCGAGTGCGGGGATGAACCGCGTGCTTCTCGCAATCCATGTTGATGATCCAAGCGGCGGATCTCCTGATCTCGACACACGAGATCTGTCGTCTTCTTCACGAGCGAGGCACACCGAAGGAGACGGAGATCCACGAGCAGACGATCGGGCAGCATAACGACGATGCTGTGGCGACGGAGAACCTCTCCATGGTATCCATGGTGGACGACCATGAGAGGGATAGATAGGGCTGACGTCTAGAGAGAAAGAGAGAGAGAGAGATGCTTCTCAAGCATTTTGTGTAAAGAGAGAGCATGGGTATGCCTCTCTATTTATAGGGTTTTGGGATCCATGGATCTCAATCCATGGGCCAACACAAATCCAATGGCTCTCATTGATTGTGTTTATTTTAATGGCTAAGATTTGTGTTGGTAAAACCAACAACAATTAATTTAATTTAAATTAAATATATGTTGATAAATCAACACAATTTAATCACAAAATTAAATCATCAATACATGGAGATAATGAAAGGAGAGAAAGCCTCCTTCCATGTGGACAGGGGGGACGGCCTCCCTTTCCTAATGGGAGTGGTGGCCGTCCACCCTCCTCCATTTGGAAGGTGGCTATTTCATCTTTTATGTATTCTCCATTATTTGCAGCAACTTATGTTGCAAATTATTCTACAAAAATAATTCACAATTATTTTGTAGACATTGCATTCTTGCCATTGAAAAAAATTGTGAATCATATTCAAATCCCAAAACAAAATGTAAATTACATTTTCAATTCAATGCCCAATGTGAATCCAATTTACATTAACATTTAATTAACAAATGTAAATTACAAATAGCTCTCTCTTGTATATTATAAATCACATTTATAATATATATGACTAATATGGATATTGCTATTCACATTATTCATATCCATGATAATTAAATCACAATTAATCATCTTAGATCTCTATTCTCTTGTTCTCAAATAACATGAATCATATTCACATTATTTACATCTTTGATAATCAAATCATATTTAATTATCTAAGACAACTCTCTTTATAATATGAATCGAATTCATATTAATCATGATAATTAAATCACATTTAATTATCCATTTCCTCAATGCTCGGATACATAAATCAACAATAGAATTATCCATGAACTCCTTCAAGGATAATGCACTTTCTCCGCAGATACTTGGAGATAAGGACAGGGCGATTGTATTGTTCCACGTATAGTGACATGGATATTGAGATCATATCTCAAATCCAGATCGCGGGCCTCCCATAGATGCTTGATTAAATCAAAACCGCAAATCTAATCTTCTCATTGCATCTGAATCATATTCAGATCAATGTCCAATAATTGGACTAAGATAAGATTACTTCTCTACTAAGAGGAGTCACTAAAATCCAGACCCGTTTCATCACTCCCTAGGAATGGAAGCGTCATGGTTATACAATCGTTTATGATCACATCACCCTCAGGTATTCCTAATACCTGTACATCCTACATACTGGAAGACTCGTATTAAACCCGAAGTATTGGATCAACTTTATACAGTCTACTTCATGGTTTTATCAGTAAGTTTCTCAGTCGATCATTAGGAGTCGGTATTGATCATATACTTTCCAAAAGCATATATCATACCTAGGTCTTGATCATATACTTTCCAAAAGTATATATCAAACCAACAAATTCAGTCAGGCTTCCAAAGCGAGACGACCGTACGCACAGAATTTGATTCTTCCCAATATCTCATGAGTGAGCTCATGTCTTCCGGTTTAGTAACTGAACCTGTATGATCCCTTTGAGAGATTGTATTACTCATATGCCCTTATATGCACACCAGCGCGCCGGTGTATAGACCTTGATTAGCTCATCAACCTATTTGTCTGCCAAATGTACATACTCAGATATATAGTAACACATCTGTCTCCGGTCAGAGGATGTGTGCCTATCATGACATCATATGATATAGGACTTCGGTTATCTTGATCTCGTTAAGTCAACTCTTTGACCTAACTCATCTGACACCTCCGAATCTCTATTCCTATGCAGAGGACCTACATCAAGAGGTTGGTCAGACATCAGCCTAACTGAGATAGGATTGCCATCTCCTACTCAGGATGGAGATCATCTCTTAACAATCATTTGACGGTGCTTGATGAGTCCTCAATCTAACTCATTAGATATTCATCCAAGCACCAGCCTCTATGATTCAATAATTGAATCAACAACTGTATGATCATTAAGATGGCTATGGTACATAACCCTAATTGTACTAAGGGACCTATTATGAAAATTATTTACTCTTTATTTCAGATTAAGGAGTGAATTGCAATATCATTTATTGCATAATGGCTCTTCGTGGGCTTGCATGTCCAACACTTTGACCATTTTGGTCAGATATTTATTTGGTAGTGGCTTCTTTGTATTTGGAATTTTTGGTGATTCTGCTTGGATCTTGTTATGCCCCTACGGATATAGAATCTTTTTTTTGTACATGTTTTGGGGTCCTAGAAAAAAATGTTCCCAGCCATCCATCCCTTTTCCGAAGCTTTATTTCAACTTGTACTCTAGTCTTTAGATTTCCACGCTACCAGAAAAGAAACTCACACAGTCTTCCAGCATCCCGTCTGAGTTGAGCTAAGTGCATAGTGCGAGAGTACAAATTAATTCCCTATTCCAGAGTCGTACCCAGAATGAAGAGACCAGGTTAGACACTAAGAGTCAAATGCTGCACATTGTCATGTGGAACTCAAAGAATTAAGTCAACGACCTAAATATTCTAAAATCCTATTTCTCGGTGAAGTTCCTCTGAAAATTAGGTGGATTAAGGTCAAGTCTAGATCACTCTCGATTTCTGCTCATAACTCGATTCAAAACCCAAAAACTTTTCACAGATGAAATGCTGGATGAAGTACATGTGTGTGAAATGCAGACACATTTTTTTATTTTTTTATGCAAGGGATTTTGGGTTTTTTTGCAAAAATGAATAAGAAGCCATTTTTTTTAAAAAAATGGGTTGGACATAGTCAGTGTTAGTAGCAAAACTCTTTTTCTTTTTTTTCTTTTTGTGTTTTTTTTCAAGTTAGTTACCCATCTCATAAATACATATAAACTTACGTGAAAGTACAATATATGGCTAAAATATATACATAGTATATATACAGACCTTCCCCCTATACTTAGCGAGTGCTGTGTCCTCAGAGCACAAGAAGCGTAAAGAAGATATTGCTCGGGCTAAGCATAAGAGAGTGAAAAAGAAAAAGAAAAAGATGGATCGGAACGCCCCCTATACTTAGGCTATGAACAGTCTAAGTATAGAAGAAGAGCGAAAAAATGAGGTGGTCAGGATATGTGGATGAAGAGAGTATATACAAATGGGCATCAGTTCCCCCTATATTTAGGCTCTGGTATGCCTAAGTACAGAAGAAGGGTGGAAATGGAGCGATCGTGGGATGGGAAGGATAGTATATACAGATGGCATCGGTCCCCCACACACTTAGGCCTTGGCCTAAGTAGAGGAAGAAGCTGTACAAGGAGACCGATGTGGTCGGTAGGGAGGGTGGGTAGCCAATTATTAAGGCAGTTTTCGGCTGATCTTTTTGTGAGATTGCGGTGGGAGATCGTAATGACGGGAAGGAGATGAAGCATATGATTTCCATCTATTATCAGAGTTATCCTCAGAAAAATCATGATGGATAGTCGATGAATTGTTTGAGTCAGATGAAAGGTATCCATCATCAGAGTTATCCTCAGGGGAATAGTATTTGAAAGTGGACACACTCCAAATATTCTGCTCTTTTTTGTTTCTTCAGTTGTTTTCTCGAAATTCGTTCTTTCTTAGGAGCAAGCAGTTTGTTCTCGGATGAATACTCGGAAGCACCAGTCTCAGTCGGCTCATAATAAATAATTCCAGTGTACTTGATGAGGGCAAGAGCATCTGCTTTGGATGAGTAATAGTGATGAATGGGAGTCATCCAACGAGAATCGAATTTTGGACCCTTGCGAAGATATGGTTTTAGAGTTGCCGAGCAGACCTCACTCATGTAGATTACCTTTTCCGGACCTGAGGAGGGATCATGAGATGATTCCTCTTCCGGAAGGTCAAAGGTGACTTTCTTTTTCTTCTTTCATGAAGGTGTCGGTCCACTTGAGTATCTAGATGAATAACCATTGGAATTCTTCTCCTTCGTCAGTGTTTGTCCTGCTTGTTTGTTCTTAGTCTTCTGAATGTTGGTGCACTCGCAATTTGGGATGATTTGGTCAAGGTATTCTGAGTAGGTTGCTCCAGGGTGCGATCATGCATATGTCTCAAGATCATAGAAGAAACCTTCATCTATTTTGATTTCTGCGGGAATCGAAATACTGGGGAGAGTCTCTGCATGTCCGTTCTCAATTAATTTGATGTTGGAGCATTCCTGTGTCGAGTTAATGTGATCAAGGTAGTCAAAATAGGTCTACCAAGGGTGTGACCATGCATAAGTCTCCGGATCATATGATTCATATACTTGGTTCTCCATGGTGAGAGCAACTAGGAATGGAGCAGGAGGGAGAGACTCTAAACCAATAGTCTCATCAACAAATGCTATCTCAGGTGTTGTAGCGAGGTAGGGCTCTTCTACCGCTTCATGATTATGGTTGTCGGGGACTTCGTGGGTTGTCTCAGAAAATCGTGGTTCCTCAATGACTGGATCAGATCGAAATACTTCCAATGCTGTAAAATTGATTTCCCGAGTCTCACAATCAATAATTGCCTTAGCCAATGCTAAGAATGGCTTTCCGAGAATAATTGGGGACTGGGTGAATTCTTCTTGATGCTCAATATCAATGATCGTGAATTCTACTTTGAGCGGAGCACCTTGGAATGTCATGATGACAGAAATGATTCCTCTCGGCCGCTTTATCGATCGGTCATCCAATTGAACAACCTCTCGTATCTTCCTGATCGGTCCGAGTTTGAGTTCGTGAAATACAGAGGTCGGGAGGATATTGATCGGTGAATCGTCATCAATTTGGGCATGGGTGAAAATTGTGTCTTTAATTATACAGTCACATCTGGGCAACCGCTTCACTATGCGGCTCTTGGTTTTTCTCCTCAATATCAAGGAGGAGGCCATTGACAAGATATGTCTTTCAGTCTTTGTTCTTATCCTGCCTGACCTTTTCATCATTAATTTGTCCATTACAAATCATTTAAGGTCGGGGAAGTGTTCAATGGCCCGTATAAAGGGTAGTTCAAGCATCAATTTCTTCTCTATTGCTTCCTGTACAACAGGATCCAAAATCTTCATATCTTCTTCAGTTTCAATTTTTGTGCATTTTTTGAGATTTTCGAATTTTTTGTGGTTTCTGAATATTCCATTTTTTGTATTTTCTGTGTGGTACGGTGATGTGGTGTGTTCCTCAGATGAGAAGGGGCTTTGATGTTCAAAGTGAGAGTCAGGGGCATAATCATTTCTAGGGGATTAATATGCAGAAGTGCCGCTGTCAGAATCGTCCCTAGATTTCTGAAAATCCTCAAAATTGTCAACATAAGATCCAATCTTTTCATCATTCATTTTTATGTCCGAGCTACTAGAGATTGAAATTAATTGATTGGAAAACTTTCGAAATCTATCCTCCATTAAATAAAATTTCTTGTTTATCCTTGAAATATCATCATGACCAATCATAGGAGTAGTTGGGATGTGTTTTTGTATTTGAGATTTAATAATTTCCTCTTCCATTTTCCTGTATGTGCCAGGAGAAGAGTCTCTTGAAATATCCAATATATGATCGTTATTTTCTAAAAATTTCTCCTCAAAAATAAAGGAAGGAGGCTGCTCATGTGATCCAGGCCTGTGGAGTTGGTCTGAGTAAAGTTCAATCCTTTGTTCATGATTGGTCGGATCTTGATAATGTGGAGTCAACATACATGGGTTATGTGTTTCTATGTTGTATGTCCAATCCTCTGTATGAGTCTCATGTCTGAAGATGTTGTTGTCATTGTCAACCCAAGATGATGGTTGATCATTTGTGTTCAAGGGTAGGGTAGATGGGAGATGTGAATAATTGTTAAATTCGATCATGTGGCTATAATCTCCCATGAATGATGGATTGATAGTTACCGAATATGAAGGATTAATCGTATGATCAGAATAGAGTGGATTGACATAAGAAGAAGTGGAGACCTTAGTCGGTTGTTGGTTTGTATGATACGAATATAAAGGATTGTCATTAATGAAGTAGATTAGAATTGTGGAGAGTATTGGATCTATTGATGGTTGAGAGTATCTTGTGGAATTTGGAGGAGGTGTTGAAGTTTTGGGTCTAACCGATACGAATTCATTTTCATAGTATAGCTCTAATGGATTCTCGGATAAATGTTTCGCCATTTTTGAAAGGGTTGAAATGAATGACGGTTTGGGTCTGTTCGAGATGAATTGATTTTCATGATCTGAATCTGAAGGTTCTTGGACAAAAGTTCCATGATTTTCAAATGACGTTTATTGGTTGACATATCAATAAAGAAGAGAGATGGCATAATTGTGTGGCTTTTTGATTTTTGAAATGGTTGATCTTGGTGCGGTTGCACGTGATAGTCAAAAGAAATTTTATCAAATGTGCAGCTGTTGATCTTCGAAATCGGTTCACGTACACCGATGCAAACCCAAATCAAACTCCAAGTTCACCAACTCACACAATGAAGCCGCAAGAGTTCAGCTATTATCTTTTCAATTTTAATTGGTAATAAGACAATCTTGGAAAGAATTCAACGAGCTTTTAGATGCCGAAAATTTTGTAATGACTGGCCTGAATTCTTACGACTAGTTGCACCTATTTTCAGCCAATATGGGAGTAATTACAGACCGTAGAATGGCTATCCGTTACTTGCGGACAGAGAATTACGCAGTGTCCTCTAAACCACCCACTCTGCTAACGAAATCCGGACCATTTACCGGCTACCCGTTAGATCCTCACTGAGAAGTAGCTAATTGTTTTTGGTAGAATCAGTAGTCAATATGAAAATCCGGGTTTGGGCTCTAGCCATAAGTGTCGTCTTTCGCTCACTCATAAAAATAAAAGAATAATCCATGGTCAGGGTTGCTCTCCTGCAAAAATTCTCGATTTTATGAGTTATTTACAGTTGGCTATATTTAGCAGTCCTAATTTTAATTAGGTGATCACTAAAGAATTAAATGAGTACAAATGCACGTCTACCGTCCAGTCCCAATTTCCTTTAAAATTATGTGACAAAATAAGAGGGAGAAGTTTGGGAAAAGCCGATGCACGTGAAAAACGATGATGAATGCTTAGTTAGAAGACTTACAGCGAATACTCGCAATTTCCATATGGGATGCAATACAATAATTAAAAAATTATTCTAAATGAATGCAAGCCGCTGAAAAACCGCACCTAGCAGAAAGTTCTATTAGCAGGGAAGAATTGAGTTGAATTTGGCTAAATTGAACGATCTAATATGCATCTCATTTAATGTGAAGTGTGGCCCTAGGTCCTACGAGCACAATTAAAAATTTAAACGCTCTAAGAGTCGTATGTGCAAGTCTATCCTAGCACCACTCAAGTCGGGCCCCACTCTCACTGGAGAGTGAAACATGCCACGACATAACATAGAAAAAGTTCAAGGTCTTTCTACACACGCGAGAGTCCAAACGGACACCGCTATAAATGAGCAATTAATTACAAAAATTTAAAAATTGCATAAAATAAAATCCTAGACTCTACGCTCTCTCACGACTCGACTCGATCTTAAATTAATTGCGGCTTTTTCGAAAGTCGGTAAAGATGCATCAATTTTTGAAAAATCGCTCCACATACGTCGGGTACCTCGCAAGAAAAATAAGAGAGATGGTGTAAGAGAGTGACTCAAAAATAATTAAAAATAAGAAAAATAAATGTAGAAAATAAATGCAGGAAAAAATGGAATTTACAGTGAAAAATTTGGTGGTCAGACTACCCGAATGCGGAAAACTGAAGAAAAAAAATTAAGACGAAAAACTAAGTCGTTTGCCTCCCCGGCAACGGTGCCATCTGATGGGTCCTGGATTGCTCTGTTTAAAAATCGTGAATTATCATTCACTTATAAATTTATTTGTCGTTTCATTATAGGCGGCAATTGGAATCGATCAAGAAAATAACCACAATTATTTAGTCAATTTTGATTCGCATGGTTTTATGTTTATTTTACTTGGGCAAGTCCCAAGGTCGAACACAAGGAGGCAAATGAACAGCCTAGAATTATGTCTACAAAATTACGTACGTGGTTTTTGAGACAGTCTTTTTTGTATTTTTATGCAATTAAGGATGCAAAATGCTTTTTTGGTCTATTTTAGGGACTAAAATGCAATTATCGATCAAACAATGTCCGAGAAATATGAAATTTGGCCATGATGAAAACTATGATGAAGTGAATGCACTGTATTGTTTTGGAATTTTTGGATGCAAGATGAATTTTTATGAATTTTTAAATGTAAACGAGATGAATTTCAATATTTGATTATAATAAATATTAAACCTAATTATTTTCAAGAGATAAAATTTTCTAATATCTATCACTAAGTGATTGATTTTAGAAAAATCCTAAACCTCGAAAATACCATATTCAATACCTACTAAAAATTAAAATACGAAATGTGCAAAATGATTCTTACAAAGAAAACTATGCATGCAAATGCAATTCTTTTTGGGCACAATTTAACTGCAATTAATTCTATAATCTATGATTTTTTTGGAAATTTCTACAGCAACGGTTAATTAGCTACGAATTTTCTAGCACAGAATGGGTAAAATATGCAACTTTCCACAAAACAATTAATTATTAATTAACCATTAATCACAAAAATGTCTACAATATACCATAATGTAAAGAATTAAATGAGGAACACAATGCTATTTTTGGATGATAAAAATAATGTCATGTAGCTATTCAAAACCAAGGGGAAAGACAGGGATATGACTGCAATTACAATAAATAATATAAATATAAAAATGTAGTAGAGGGACCTAGGTGCAATTATCAGGAGCTTTGGGGGTTGGTTGCAAATTTTCCAAGGGAGCATGCGTGGCGCACATGCTCCTTAGAAGGCTGGATTGATCTGCAAATAGGGTAACCTCCAGGGGGTCTTCGCAAATTTCTCAGTGGTCACGTGAAGAGCATGTGACCCTGGGGTGGCTGACGTTGGCTGACATTGGCGATCTCTCCTGCACGTGCTCCTCACGTGGGAGGGCCTCGGGCTTCACGCCCGGCTGGCGAGGTGAGGTGGCGTTCGACAGGGACCCGGTCGTTGAGGCGGAGCTATTGGAGTTGGCCGGAGGTAGTAGGCGGAGCCGGTGGTGAAGGGGGGCCGGTGTGGCATAGCGGCAAGGGTGCCCCCCGACAGAGCGATCGGTGCTAGAGGCTCCTGGCGGTCCTGGTGATGGATGACATTGGCCGGCGATGCTGGAAACACATCGGGGAGGCGAAGCTGCTGGCGTTGAACGTTGGCGTTGTTGGAGAGGTCGAAGATAGCGGCGTGTGGTTGTTGTTAACGTTGCTGAAGGGCATTGAAGACAGAGGTTGTAAGGCGGAGGGCTGGCGGAATTGATCGAAGCAGTTGTCGGAGAAGGAGGTCGAAATCGACCGTAGGCTCGACGAGAAAAACTCAGAGTAGAGCAGCTAGGCCGAGAAGCGCTACGAAGAGGGAGGATTCCCTCGGATCTCGCATGCTGGAGAAGGAGATGCTGTCACCATCGTCCTTTTCACAGTGGTGAATCGGCGGATGGAAAAACTTGGAGGTGGCGGCGTGTCTTAAATAGGCATGGTGTCGGGTTCAGACATAGAAGGAGTTTTGGAGATTTTGATTTGGAGGTGGGAGAATCGGAGACGAGTCTCTGATTGGAGATTGACGGCGACAGGTGATTTCGCGGGGATGCGACGGGGATTGGAGGAACGGAGATGGCCGGAGATTTCACGGAGATGACGAGGATAGCTGGGCGGTAGAGGAATCGAAGATCGTGGGCAGAGGAATCGATTTGGGAAAGGTTCCCAGTAGGAAGATGAGCCCTGGCCGTCTGATCAGCCGAGATCGGGCGACCAGGAGATCAACACGTGGCGACGATTTGGGGGGGGGGGTGGGAAGGCGGAGCACATGCCTAGCACGTTCCTGGGAGGCACGTGCCACACACGCGTGCGGGTTTAATTTTTTTATATAAAAACGAATTAATAAAAATTCAAAAAATGGCTGATACATGGCAGCTCCAGGAGCTGCGACATGTCAGCACCACAAAATTCGAAAAATAAACACCTTGTAAAATCCAAAATAAATATAAAATTGCCATGGATCGAAAAAATTTCTTCACAAAAATTTCTCCTCTCGATGAGATCTACAATTTTCATTATGACATCAAAACCAAAGTCGATCATTTGCACAAAGTGATATTTTTAGGGTATCCTATAGACATAGAATACCCTGTTTTTTGGGTTTTGTATTTTTTTATCATTTTTAAAACAGACAAAAATCTGAAACAAATATGGTAAAATCAAAGATAAATATTTACACATTAATCTGAATTTTTTGGATTTTTATTAATTAAGAAAAAGAATAAATAAAATAAAACATGAAAAATACCCATGTTGTACAGACGGTTAGTGAAGACTTGGACTCATTTTGTTTCTTTGATTTCAAGTTCAATTTGGATTTGGATTTTTGCGTATTTTAAAAAAACTTTCATAAAAGAAGACAAATGAAAAAGAAATAAACTAAAATAGGTTAATTATGTACATAAAATAATAGGTCAAAATCAGCTAAAATACAAAATGTACAAAAGAGGCCCAAAACCCAACTTTCACATACGAGCTCTGATTCACTTGGTCTTGTTTTGAAGGTAATTGAATGTACATTAGTTCAAAAGTGAATAGGATCAAAAAGGACATTGGATGGGGAAGATATGAGGATTTTAGTCTGGAAATCCTGAAACTAGGGTTTGGATTTTTGGTCCACTTATTCTGGTTAGTGATTTTTTATATTTTTTTATTCTTGTGAGTGATATGTACACAGTGGAGGTGGTTTTGGGCCATTCGGAGTTAGCACGAATTAGTTAAAAATCAGAGAAGTTAGGCTATTTACAGGTCATTTTTGTCTGGAATTTTTGGCTTCTTATTTTGTGCAGAAATTAGTGATAAAATGCAATTCTTATTAAAACATGCATGGATGCTAATTATGTAGAATAAATGCAGAAATGCCAATGATTTTGAGGGATTTGAGCTTAATTAATGAGATTTAGAGTAATGAATCTGAGATTCATCACACCATCAGATCTGACAACTGACGCATCCAGAGACGCACAATCGCATCACGCCAGCGGACGACACGTGGACCCCCATGCATGACTCACGTGCATCGAGGGTATATTGCTCTTTTCTCCTTGCATTTATTTTAGTTTATGTTTTGGTCTGTAAAATAAAAGTTACAATTGAACCTTTTTGCAATATAGTCCTAGTAGTTTCTGTGATTTGCATTTTAGTCCTTCCAGTTTGGAGACACGTGCTCGGTCACGTGCATAGTGGTGTATTTGAACTTTTATTCCAGAACTTTTCCTGTGTTATCGTTTGAATGATAGTTTTTCAAAATTGTATTTATGCCCCTGTGAACGTGGTTTTGGTGCATGTGCGGATTTAGTTGGATAAATTGTAGATGTGACCCTGGGCTTCTATACTTGTTATTGTTTGGTCTGGAAACTTAAGAATATTTGCATATAGGTCTCTGTAACCTGTGTGTGTTGCATTTAGCCAAATAAATATCAAAACTACTCCAAAAATTCTAAACATTTTACACGTAGCTCCTGCTACTGTGTAGTATTTTTAGTATTTTTTGTGATGCATTTTGATTGTATTTATTATTTTCTAATATTCAAAAACCCTAAAAAGTGTCTCTGCCTATTTTGAAAATCAATTAAAGATGGAAAAATACCTTCAAAAAATCTAAAAAAATCCGTGTGTGCTTGTTTTGTCTTGTTTTAATTTTTTTTGATTTTTATTCCATTACCTTTTATAAAACACCTAAAAATCGGAAAAGACTAAAAACCTATAAAAATCATTAAAAATTATAAAAAAATAAAAAAAATGTGCTTTCAATTTTGTAGGTAGATTTTATTTCGTATTTCACATAAAATTGCTTCTAGGATTTTATAGGCATTATAAATAATTTTAATTTGCCTTTATATCTAGGATGTACATAGCTTGATGTTTTTGGTATTATTCCATTTTTAGAAAATTACATAAAATCAGAAAAACTCCATAAAATACAAAAAAATCTGAATATTTTTAAAACATAAAAACATTTTTGTTCTGATTTTTTGAGTAATTTTAAGCCTTTAGAGAATTGCTTGAGTGTGTTCTTTCTGCCTTTTCTTTACTTCTTCTCTTAAAAAGAAAATATAAAAAAAATTAAAAAAATAAAATCCACCAAAAATTCCTGTATTTCTTGGATTTCCTGACTAATTCATAGGTTTCATTTCGTTCTCCTTGTGTTCGAATCTGGTGGCTATACCAGGTTAAATAAATAGTAAGACCGCTTGCTCTGTTTTCTCGTGCTTGAATGATTTCTATGGTGGTCTGATTTTTCTCGTTGAGCCCGGTTCGAGTGGTTGAGGTTGCAATGACCTTTGATATCACTTAACCTTATTCGCTCGGGCTACTCATCAACGGTGAGGGAGTTGCGCGCACAACCCTTGTGCAACCCTCACACACTGTTGGATCCAGCTGCCAGCTATTCTGGATGACTTCAAGCTTCCACCCCAGACCATTCAGCTTTTGCCCAAGTTCCATGGGCTAGCCGTTGAGGAGCCGCATCTTCACATGCAAGAGTTTGAGATGATCTGTAGTACTACCCACGACCGATTCGTGGATGAGGATACCATCATGATGATGGCATTTCCTTTCTCCCTAGTTGATAGAGCAACCTAGTGGCTGAAACATTTGGGGAGATACGTTAGTTCATGGGAGCAGCTCCGGATCGAGTACTTGAACAAGTACTATCCATTTGATCAACAACTTCTCCACGATCCCTAATGAGCAGATCCATAGGCATGGGATCGATTCTGTGAGATCATTGACCGGTGTCCACATCATGATATATCGAAGCTCAATCTTGTCCAGAGCTTCTTTTGTGGGCTGACACTGGAGCTGTAGGGGCTTGTCAACGCTTCTTGCAGGGGCTCCTAATTCACCAAAGATGAAGACCAAGTCTGGGATATCTATGAAGGGATGGCTGAAAACTATACATTAATGTCCCAGACCAGGCTCTACGCTCAGGGAAAGCCCCAACCCCTGGTTGTGTCCTATCATAGGATAGCACGGGTTGATGCAGTTCCACCCATTTCTTTGTCAACAGCAGCAGCACAAGCAGAATCTTCAGCCGCTGACATGGGTATTATCAGCGAGAAGTTGGACCGCATAGAGATAATAGAGAAGAAGTAGTGCAAGGGCATGACATAGATAGATTAGTTGGCATAGACTCTTAGTGACCTGAAGTCCCACATCTTGTGTCTCCAGGAGGCACAGGTGGCTTCTCAGTCTCATCCCATGTCACATGCTGATCCCAGTAGCAACAGCTCTTCCCATCCCTCTTCCTAGTACCGCCAGGTTCACCACATTCAAGCAGAGCTGGTTCAGCAGTTGCAGCAGCACTTCTCTCAGCCGCCACCATCTCAGGACACTCAGATAGTGGTGTATTAGTTGGATTAGTCACTTGCAGTTTTTCCCCTCCCCCTTATGAGAAGGATCCATTGATGGAAGTCAATGGGATTTATGACCGGTAGCAGCTCGGTATAAGATGGGATCATCCTGGATTCAGGTGATCAAATGGAGGTACATCTTCCGATCCTCTAACTCACGTATATAATAAGCTCGACCACTTTCTCAACTGGGCCCTTAAGAACCATAAAAACCGACCTTTCCTTTGATCGTTCATTCATTCTTCTCTTTTCGTCGCTTTCTCTCGACCCTGGAGAACTAATCCCTCTGGCTGAATGCTGATCTTCCCTAAGGGAGCCTTAAGCAAAGGCGCAGAGGCAGGGTCAGAGCGCTGTCTTTCTTTTTCTGGATCACTGATGTCTGCCGCCGCTATTTGAACGAGAAAATGGCGAAGTCGCCAAGAAGATCAGGGGCTCATCCCAACAGCGGCCTCCAGCTCTAGGTAAACAGAGCAGCCAACAGCAGTAGCAGCATCCCCAGTACTCACAACCACAATAGTACTACCAGTCAGGTCCTCGTCCCCAACATCAGGGACAATAGTGGAGGCAACAACATCCTCAACAATATTCTCAGTCTCCCCCTCATCAGTACCAGTAGAGCCAGCCTCATTTCCAGTGAGGCAACCCGTCCGGTTCTCATGGCCCAACTTATGAGAACCCATCGTTGAAGACTTAGCCTGCATACTCTCAGATTAGCAGGCATTCTTCAGGCGGGAGATGGACGAGTTCAGGCAAGAGATGAGGGAAATAATTAAGGGCAAAGCTGCCATACATGCTCAGATTTAACCAAATCCGAACAATCTGAAGAGGAAGTCTGAGCAGGTACAGTTTAAAGAGACTACAACTCCGAGTGATTCATTGGGTGATATTTCTTCCTACATATTTGATGTTGATTTTGTGACACTTAGGAGCGGTAGGATGCCAACCGGCGGTGCCTCGTCTGAATGACATCCCCATGATGATTCCAGAGTGTCAGACGAGGAGGATAACGGTGCTGATGACGCTGATGATGTTGATGACAATGGTGCTGATGCCACCAAGGATGATGATCCAGTCGACAGTACTGAGGCTGTCGTTCCTCCAGATGCAATTGGTGGTACTGATGCCACTATTCGATGTGATGCTGAGCTAGAGCGTGGTGTTGATGCCGCAAAGACAGATGCTGTGGGTGGTGCCCATACCACCATTTCTAGTCAAGTTGTGTTTCCTCCTATCTATGTATCTCAGGACATTATCAAAAATAGCAAAAAAATGAATAAAGGAAAGGTTTCTTCATCTACTCCGAGTCCATATGTGTTGTATGATGATTCTACTATGGGCTCTATTCCTTCATAGCGGCAAGAACCTCTTCTTGACCCTCTATCTGAGGAGGGTCCAGCTATCCCCTTCCCTTAAGCACTCCACTCGGGGAAGGGGAAGAAAATAAAAAATCCAAAATCATCACATCAGTTAGAGTTCAGCCAGCATGTGATCGACAGATTCCATATCCAACTGACTCTACATGAGGCACTATAGCACATCCCTCTCTTCCAGAAGCACTTGAGAGAGAATACCACTGTACATAGGAAGAAGAGGAATCGTACTGTAGAGATCCATGTGCTGACTAGAGCCACATGTTTCGCTATTCAGAATCAAGTGATAGCCAAGAGACCCGATGGAGGAGCTCCATATGTTAGATGCCACATTCATGAGCAGCAGTTCGATCGTACCCTATTAGACAGTGGTTCTTTGATTAACCTTCTTCCGGCTGCCTTACTCGATCAATTCGAGTTTGACTCTCTTAGACAGAGCAGGACGATCCTTCAGTTTGCTGATAGATCTATTAAGAGGTCGAGGGGATTACTAAAGGACGTTGTCGTCACTATTCAGGGCTTGAAATTCCATGTGGACTTTGTTGTCTTGGACATGGAGTTCCATGAATTAGTGATAGATACCCCCATCAACTTTGGATGACCATTCTTGACCACAGCCAAGGTGATGTTCGACCACGATAGAGGGAAGTTATACTTTTGCATCGAGGGTGAAAGTGTACAAATAGAGACGATCGAGAAGACCAGAGCTAGAGATTCAGAGTGATCAGATCAGATGACTGATTCAGAGCAGATGACAGATGTATAGCTAGACATCCACCAGGAGTGTGACTTTGTGATTACAGACGATGAAGCAGTTTGGACAGATCTCGCATCATGAGCTCTTGCCACATCTTCAGAAAGTGTAGATTTACATATCATGGTAGATGAGAGTTCGGAGAACACACTCATGGTACACGATACAATAGAGGCTGTTTATCATGATCAAGATAGCGAAATAAATTTTGTCTCATACACATCAGATTCAGATCCCTCAGACACAGACACCAATTTTGACTGGTAGGATTTCGATGAATTTGTATCGTGTCTGGAGCCTACAGAGCCAACAACTAGGACAAAGAGTGAGCCAGGATAGTTAACAGATATACCAGCAGGGCCATCTTCATCAGATTTACCATTGCATCAAGAGTTCTCACTCACAGATTTGGTAGCATTCACTCAGACATTGCAGAAGCCAGATTTACCAGCTCCCACTTGCCCAGAATTGAAGACCTTATCGTAGAGCATGAAGTATAGATTCCTTGCGAGTGAGCCAGAGATGTTCCCAGTCATTATCTCAACAGATTAGACTAAAGACCAAGAATCTTATTTGATGAAGGTTCTTGAAAGAAACCGCAAGGCAATAGGATGGAGTGTATCTGATCTATAGGGGATAAGTCCGGCCCTATGCTCCCACCACATTTATCTCGAAGAAGACGCCAAGCCCTCGCGTGAGTTCCAGCGACAGCTGAACCCGAATCTTCGAGAAGTGGTCATGAAGGAAATATCTAAGTGGTGGAGCGTCGATTTTATCTACACTGTCTCCGACTCCTAGTGGATTAGTCCATTGCATGTGGTACCCAAGAAGACGGGTATCACCATAGTTGTGAACGAGTCTTGATAGGATATAGCTACCCGAGTACCCACTTCTTGGAGGGTTTGTGTGGACTACAGACGATTGAATCAGGCCACCAAGAAGGACCACTTCCCGCTACCATTCATAGATCAGATCATTGAGAGATTAGCTGGGAAGAGTTATTACTACTTTCTGGATGGGTATTCGGGATACAACCAGGTGGCCATAGTGCCCGAAGACCAAGAGAAAACAACGTTCACCTGTCCGTTTGGGACGTATGTTTTTAGACAGATGCCCTTTAGATTATGTAATGCCCCAGCTACATTCCAAAGGTGCAAGCTCTCTATTTTCTCGAACATGGTTGGTGAATTTTTAGAGGTCTTCATGAATGACTTCTCAATCTACGGAGACAGTTTGATGCATGTCTTGATTACCTAGACCGAGTACTTCAGCATTGCATTGAGGTCAACTTAGTCTTATCTTGGGAGAAGAGTCATTTCACGGTGTCTCAGGGGACGGTCCCTGGCCACATCATCTCAAACAGGGGCATGGAGGTTGACCTGGCCAAGGTGGATATCATCTAGAAACTCAATCCACCGTCCAATTTACGATAGTTAGGATCTTTTCAAGAGCATGTCGGTTTCTACCGACGGTTCATACAAGACTTCAACAGGATTGCCCAACCTCTTACTGATTTATTGATAAAAGAAACCAAGTTCCTTGTCAATGATAAGTGTCTTGCGTCATTTAAGACTCTCAAGAATCTAGTTGTTGAGGCTCCAGTCCTTCAGTCGCTTGATTGGTCTCTCCCATTCGAGATCATGGTGGATGCCTCTGATTTTGTCGTAGGGGCCATGCTAAGACAGAGGAGGGACGAATTACCATATGCCATTCACTACTCTAGCCGAACAATAGATGCCGCTCAGCGGAATTACACAGTCACAGAAAAGGAGATGCTAGCGGTAGTCTTTGCCTTGGATAAGTTTTGATCTTACATTCTTGGATCTAAAGTGAAAATTTATAGTGATCACACCGCCATCTGATACTTAATGGCAAAGAAGGATGCCAAAGCCAGATTGACCAGATGGATCCTTCTATTCCAGGAGTTTGATATAGAGATTAAGGATAAACCTGGAGTCAAAAATGTGGTGGCGGATCACCTCCCTCATCTAGAGAACCTTGAGAATTTGGATCAGATCAAACCTATTGCAGAGACATTTCTAGATGAGGGTATCCTTGCAATCACCTCACTTCCATGGTACGACGATATTGTGAACTATCTTGTCACGAAGAAAGTTCCACAAGATTGGCCCATACAGCGACATGAGACCTTTCTTGCAAAGGCCGAGTCATACCATTAGGAGAATTCCACTGTTTATCATGAAGGAGGTGATAGCATCTGGAGATGGTGTATTCCTCAAGAAGAGCAGCATAGCTTCCCCACCTATTGCCACAAGCTTGAGGCAGGAGGACATCATTCTGGGAGACGGACAGCACAAAAGGTGCTTCAATCTAGCTTACGGTGGCCTACCCTCTTCAAAGATTCAGACGAATTCGTGAAGAGATGTACTGACTGTCAGAAAATGGGCACTTGTGGATAAAGAGATATGATGCCGATGCAGCCCATTCACTTCTATGAGATCTTTGATGCATGGGCATCGATTTCATGGACCCATTTCCTAAGAGTAAGGGATTTGAGTATATCTTGCTTCTATAGATTATGTGAGTCATTGGGTTGAGGCCATCCCCGCCCGAACCGCAGATGCTAATACAGTTTGCAAATTCTTGAGGAAAAATCATTTCACGGTTCGGAGTACCTAGAGTTTTGATATCAGACGGGGGACTAATTTTTATCAATGACAAGGTAAGGGCCCTTGCTAACGAGTTCAACATAGATCATAGAGTTGCCACTCCATATCATCCACAGATGAATGATCTTGCTGAGGTTTCTAACAGGGATATTAAGACTATATTACAGAAGGTAGTCCGCCCAGACCGAAAGGATTGGTCACAGCTTTTGGACTTGGTGTTATGGGCATATTGGACATCCTTCAAGACTCCATTGGGTACATCTCCATTCCCACTCATTTATGGCAAGCCATGCTACTTACTAGTTGAGCTAAAGCATAAGTTACTATGGGCTGTAACTTAGATATTTTTGAATCCGGAGAGTGTAGGAGATCAGAGAAAGGTAGAATTGGCAGCCTGATGAATCTACGTTTCATCATCTTTATTCTATCATTTTGGCCTGAAAGACCCTAGTAAATGCGTGTAAATAGCATTAATTCATGCATTTTAGCATCTATGTATATATGTGTAAATATTGTATAAAATGCGGTTTTTAAAGCCAAAATTATAGAATAAAGAAAAGAAAAGAAAAAAAATAAAATATTGTAAATATTTTATGACCCGAAACCCCGAGACCTAGGCATCTTGATGAATAGGTCGACAAGGAATAAAGTAGGGGGAGATAAGGGCAGAAATACAGACAAAATACCAATACATTCTATTCATTCTTTATTCATTTTGGGACCCATTTTTGGTTCCACTTTTTATACATCAAATAAAGAAATTTGTACATAAAAGTTGTAGATAATTTTATAAAGAAAAATACAAAATTGATTTCACAGAAAAAGAATACACAGATAAAAAGTTATGGTCTGAATAAAATTCTAGAATCCCAACTTCCCAGACCCGTATCTCACAAACGGAAACTCCAAATGCAGCATACTCACCTTTAATTGTATATAGAAGAAAATAAGCTGATTAATGGCGGTGGTTTCGCATTTGGCGGAGCTACGGTTTGAAAGTTGAGTTTTGGACCCTCATTGCATACTTGTACATATTAAAATATTCAATTTATTATTTATTTATTATTTTTATAATTTTATATTTTTATAATGTTATAAATATTACTTATAATAATTATGTGCATTAAAATTAGAATAAAAACATAAATACAACTCAAATAAAAATACTTGTATACTCAAAACATAGGTATTATACTTATATACATACCTGTATGAACTATACTTATATTTTATTAATTATACAAAATAAGTCAGAAAAGTAAAATAAAAATATATTTATGTGTATAAAAGTATGTTATAATTTTATAAAATAATAAATAAAAATAATAAAATTTAAATACACAAAATAAAAATAAAGTAATACAATACATAGAATAATATACCTATAAAGGGCATAAATGCAAAGTTTTAAAATATATCTAATAAAAATAAATAAAAATCACAATAAAATAATTTATAAAATTACAAATATTTTTTATTTTATAACCTAAAATTAATAAAATTGTTTACTATTTTAAAATGAATTTTTAAATCATTTTTTCAGGCTTTTTCCTCGTTGGTCCACGTGGACCAACCAGGGGGGCCGGAGAGTTGACCCGCGGTCAACTCTCTGACCCTAGCCTGTTCATTGTCAGAGATGCATTTTTGGCGTTTTTCTCTGATTTTTGGAGACCACGCCTTTCATCCTTTGATGTCGAAGTCGTGACGGCATACTCGCCCAAGCATTTTTTCGACCTTTGGGTCGTTGTGCCACCCGTGACCGGCCCTCGAAAGTCGCCACTCGACCATGGTTCAAAACGGACCCCCCGACTTCCCTTGACTTTTTGATCACTCTTCCACCGCCAAATCTCTACCCTAGACCCTCGTCTGGACTCTTGGTGACAGCAGGAGTGCGGAGGGCATCTCAGCGGGGCAAATTGGTGTCGAATTGAACTAGATCCCCTCGCCGGAGTCCTCGCCGGAGGACACCTCATGCGCGCATGGGTGAGGCCTTTCTTCCCCTCTTTTCTTCCTTGTTCCTTGAAGCTTTAGTGTTAGGAAGCTACAGTGATCTTTCCCTCTTCGAGATCTTCGATCAGCAGCCGTCCTAACATCTCGATCCCCGCGGCCGGCATCGAGTTCGCCGGCCATTTCCATATTTGTATCTCGTTGTTTCCCTTTGCGAAATACTCCGCGAAGTTGGGGCATTTTGCCCCCAACTTCTTCACCCCTTTGTTTTGCAGGTCCCAGGCCTCAAAGACTCCCATCTGGGGTCAATTTTTGACGACGACGAGCTCCTGGGAGCAGCCCACCTGTTCGAGCACGCTACGACAGACCTCAGGCCCTCCGCGAGCCATTTGGACCCCACCGTTCCCTCGGGGAGGCGCCCAGAAGCCTCGCGGCCCCTTTTTGCAACCCCCACCGTCGACGGAGACGAGGAAGAAGGGTCGGGGAACCCCAGCGCCGCCGGCCCTCCTCCTGTTTTTCAACATCGCCCAGCCGCCGTCGGATGATCAGTGTTCTTCCAAAATATTGCAGAGCCGTTGGATCCCCGCGAGCGTAGACCGTCCGATCTCCATCGGGGTTCAATCTCAACCCGTCATCTACGAAGGGGTATGGGCCCCTGAGATCACGCCACGTGTCTTAAGTGACGCGCTCTCAGCCGTGGATGCGCGCCTGCGTGGGTATTTTGCTATTCTACCCCACGGTTTTTGATATTTATTTAAGAGTGCCCAAACATTCATCTGCTGTAGATTTATTTTGTAACTTTTGCGTCAATGCCCCTGATGTTTGTGTGATTTCGTTGAGGCCCTCGCCAGGCGCGCGTGCATATCACGTGCGCCCTGGCGTTTTTGCGAGTTCAGCCTCACTAGTTTGAGCATTGTTAATTAGTCTAGCAAAGAGTTTATTTAGTTATAATTTCTTTGGAATTTTGCGTAGATGCCCTTGCATTTATTGGATATTACAAAACTGCCCCTACCAGGCCTTCCATTTTGTGTGCTTAATGAATTAATTTGAAGCATCATTTGAAATCCAAAAATTCTCAAATTTTGAACTTAAGCACCTGGGAACTTGTACTTCCACGCCTCAATTTTAGTTTTTGTTTTTATTTTATTTTTATATTTATTAAAAATCAAAAATAGTTTTTTTTAGCACTGTCTAGCGTATAAAATACCAAAAAAATATAAAAACATTCCAGAAAAATCCCAAAAAAAATTTGTTTTAACTCCCAGCCAAAAATCATTAAAAAAATACAAAGCCAAACTCCTAAAAATTGCAAAACTCTAAAAAGCTTCCAAAAAATCCTAAAAATTCCTTAAAAATCCTAAAAATATAATCTTGGTGCTTAAATTTTCCTTATTTTATCATCTTTCATTGAAAATTAAAGTGGAGAATTTTTGCTACTGTTTCTATTTTATTTCTCTATTTTAAGTGTCAGCCTTGCATTTTATTCACTGTTTGCTTCATTTTGCTAATTAAAAATACCAAAAACATTCTAAAAATTACCCAAAAATCACAAAACAGTAAAAAAGTATAAAAAGACCAAAAAGACTTTACTTGCTTATTTTTGAGTATTTTTATCTATTTTTATAAATACTCTAGCTTGCCTTTTATTACATTGCTTTTATTTTCCAATATTGAAAAAGAAAATATAAAAAATATAAAATATAAAAAAAAATATATAAAAAAATCAGAAAACTAAAAATCAAAAAACAAAAATACAAAATTAAAAATTAAATAAAAAAATATAAAACTAAAAACCCACAAAAATTCTAGATTGGCTGAGTTGCTTATTAGACCTAGGCTTGGATTCTTATCTATGCTCACACCTTTGCTTCTTGAGTTCGACCCCTACTTGCTTACCGTTGTACATCTTTAGTAGGGTATAATAAATTTTAATCCTTGCTATTCATTCTCTGATTGATTGTGTGGGTTAATTGTTGAAGACCGAGGAAGTTTGAGCAGTCGCATCAGCGACAGTGAGTCTGACTTGTCAGACCGCTATTTAGCGGCTCTCGTTTCCTCGCTTTTCAAATGGCGCCGTTGCCGGGGAGCATCGGTTTGTAGAGTACCTTTGGGTCTTTTCAGTTACTTAGCCATTTTTGCTTACTTGTCTCTTGTGTATTATTTATTTTGAACTATCTGACATCTCTTTTGTTTTCTTGCGAGGGACCGCCGACCGAGGAGGATCGCCTAGGGGATCCTGAGCAGCCTTGGGAGGAGGAGCCAGCTATTCTACCCTAGCCGGCAGGAGAGAGCAGGAGAACTAGAGAGAGAGAGAGAGTTGCTTTTATTTTTGAGAGAGAGAGTATTTGAGTAATTTGTAATAATACAGGACTTGGACACTTGAACACTTCGGGCCTAATTTCCGGGTGTTTGTTCACCCGGGGGCTCACCGCGGCTTTTTCGTGTTTTCTCGACCGTCATTTTCCGGTTTTGTTTTCTTTTTCATTTCTTTTGTGGATTGAGCTCTTAGAATTAGGTCCTGCTTGATTCGAGTAACCTAGGTCCAAACATCCTAATAACTCTTGCATGCTCCTATAGTTCGTATTTGGACTTAGATTAATTAAGTAGTTAATCATTGGCCCTTGATCCGCGCGCCGCGAGCTCACTCCACACAAGCGCTTTCTCCTAACTCAAATGTGTTGAGAAGAGGAGGAGTGAGCCTAGACCGGACACTAGGATTGGGAGTTAGCGGTTAACTCGTGGTTCTTCACGCTAGCAGTTGCCTATTCTAGGACGATTTCCGCATTGCATAACCGGCATATAGATTAGGTTTATAAATTTCTGCCTTGCATCCCGCATGGAGAGAGCTGGGATTCACTGTAAGTCTTCTCACTTTGCATTCATCATATAGGCACAAAGGTGAGATTTCCATCTTGGTGCCGACTTGCAATGGCTTTTCCCGACTCTTTTCTCCCTCTGATTTTGGACACATTAGGATAAGGAAAATATAAAATCGTTAGGCGCTTGTTTGAATCTACTCAAAAGAAGAGATAACACAAAAAAATTAAAAAAGGGTCTGCTAAGAAAACCTTGACCTAAATAAAAATTGGTAATTGGACTCATTGATTGGGGAGAGTAACACCCTCACTTGTTTTCAGGTTGCATAGGAAGGTCTCCTTCCAAGTGAGGTGAGCGTTCGTAAGTATTAGAGCCCAAAACCCAACTTGTGGCTGCCTTGTGTATCGCCTGGATTTCTGAAGTATTGGCGCTACTATCGTACGTAGTCGAGTAGGGCTTGGTCGCCAGTGGTGACTCACTATTGTGTGAGCGCCGACCTTGTCCGAAGTACCGAGCATAGGCCACGCCTTCACGGGGGTGTCTGTCTCACCGGCTGCGTCCGAGTAGGATCTTGCACGCTCACGGGTGATTCCGTTGCGAGCGAGATCCGAAGTATCGGTTTCGCCTATCGGCTTCCTCCCTCTATTTCTTTGGCTGAGTAGGGATCCAGGAAGGGTTACAAGGACCTTAAAAAGCGCAAGTTACAGGTTACACAGGAGGAGGACAAGTACGGGAATACTTTTCCGGCAGTACTCTCGCTCCTATAGGCGTAGCGCTCTAAGGACTCGTTGAAAGATAAATTCCTGAAATCAAGATAAAAATTACAAAGATAAAAGCCGAACCTTCACGGCTTCACGCGTTGAGTTGGTGAACTCCCTTGTCTTGTGTTTGATTGCTAATCACATTTAGGTCAAGATCAAAAATATCGCGCCATTGCGTAATTTTGTTTCCCCTCCAGTTGACCCTCGCTCATTGTGAGCCTTCTACTGTTTTACAATCCTTTTGTTCCTTGTTGACCCCCGTATCTTTCATCCACATCGATCTTCCTCTTGATCTTCGAGATGGCGACGAATGAACAGTTTAGTCGAGGCTCTATCGGCACCCGCATCGGCTCCATTCGCTCGCCCTCTCTAATAATTCAGGGAGATTCCCGAGATACCGGTTCAAACCCTATGAACCGACCTCCAGACTCCCTGCCTTCTTCAATAAACCGGGACCACTCTCGTCCCGAACTCTGTCCGTTTTGGATGGCCATTGATTTTACTCCTTACACATCGCCATCCTTAATGAAGTTCTGTGTCGACCTTGACACAGACCGCATCTCTCTATCTGGTGCTGCAATTCAGACTGATCGGGGCATTCTACCATGTGCAGACTTAGAGCTCGAGCCAGTCAACCAAGCAGAGATAGAAATGGCAGGAGGAAGGGGAAAAGGACCACAGCCCCAGCAGGAGCCTGAAGACAACGCAGCGGAAGGACAATATACCACGCAGGGCGAGGTTAACAGTCAACTGCTGGCTTCCATTCAAGCCATTCAGCAGCAGTTGACTAATCAGGCCCTGGCTCAAACAGCCTTCCAGGACATGCTGAATGATCTAAGGAGGAGGGCCGATGCGAGGGATGGCCGACGAGAGGAGGAGCCGAACTTTGAAATCAATGATGAGTTTTCAGTGGGACCTGACTTTGAAGCAACAGAAGAAGATCCACCGCAGCCCAAGCCCACACTCAAGCAGACATACAACCCAGGAGCAGGGCGCATCACTGAGTGGATTCAAATTCCACGAATGCATGCTCACTTCGAGCTAAAGCCACAGTTTCTGTCATTGCTTCCCACCTTTCATGGGAACACCACTGAAGAGCCATATATTTTTCTCAAGAAATTTAACCGCATCTGCTCCACTGCTCACTACCCCGGAGTCCCCCTGGATGTGATCAAGATGACCGCGTTCTCTTTCAGCCTTCAAGACAAGGCCCTTTACTGGGTCGACCATCTCGGGAAGGTCGTCACCACCTGGGAGGAGCTGAAATCTGCCTTTCTCCATAAATTTTATCCCCTGGGGAGATTAAATCAGATGCGTGCCCGGATCTCCAGTTTCTGCCAGCAGCCCCACGAGACTATCCATGAAGCGTGGGAACGATTCAAAGACCTCCAAGAAAAATGCCCCCACCATGAAATACCAAAAACCAGTCTCGTACAACACTTTTTCGGGGGGCTATCATTCGAGAGCCAAAAGCTCGTTGATGCAGCTTGCGATAGTTCCCATTTTAACAAGGACGAGGATGTAGTATGGAACGTCTTCGAAGAAATGGCTGAGGGAGAAGCAGCCCAATCCTCGTCTAGAGTTTACATGAAGACACCAACCGCCATCAGCAAGCCAGTTAACATGGCTTCTCACACCGAGGACAAAGATGAGAGCTCCAACTTGAGCATCATTGGGAGCCACTTGTCCAAAGTGGATATCATCGAGAAGAGGTCACAGGACCTCGAAAAGCTGGCAGTCATAGAGAAGAGGACCCAAGGTCTGGAGAAGCTCGACCAGATCTCCCAGCAGCTGGAGCAGCTCGTCCGAGCATTGAATGCAAACATGTGCAACGCTGTGTCTACCTCTGCCGAGCCGAACGCTGAGAAGAAGGAGCCTACAGTGCAGCAAAACCCTCAGCCGACTCCACTGCAGCCCCAGCCTGTCCAGCACGTATACTACGTGCAGGTTCCGGAGCAGCCACCGCAGCCTCAGACGCAGATGGTTGTATACCAACCAGAGCACCAGCCCGCATACTCCGAGCAGTTCTCTCCGCCCCCGCCGCTGATCCAGGAGATCAATGGTGTTTGGAACAATGAAGCGCAGCTGACCCGTCCTCAAGGACACTCTCAGGGTCAGAATATGGGCAACAGGCCCTTCCATCAGCCACAGCAGGGTGGGAGACCCTTCCAGCAGCCTTACCAGTACCAACCTCCCTCACACGGGAACACTTGGAGGCAGAATTACCAACATGGTCCTCAGCAGTTCGGATATCGAGGACAGGGCTACCACCAACAGCCGGCTGCCCAATTCAATCAGCACAATTCGCAGTACTCCTCCAATCCCCCTCCTCAATAATTTGCACAAGGATACCAGTCACAATCTCAACCGCCATATCAGCAGTCTAGACCCCAACAGGGGGAATCTTCTGAGATTGTGCCGGTCAATCCGGCCCTGGCCTGTTTGGAACAGTTGATGAAGAATATGGCTGAGATGAACCAGAAGATCGACGACCTGACGGCAGCCAAAACCGTCATACCAGCCCAGGTCGAAGCTAATCCTAACAATTTCCGACGCAAGGAGCAGGTAGCCGGCAGTGTCCAACCCAAATCAGGTGAATTTAATTGTTTTTTATCTAATGCTGTTACTCTCAGGAGCGGTAGGACACTCCAGCCATCGGCGACGGCTAAAGGAAAGCACATTGCATCTGACGGGGAATCGTCAGTCCAGCCAACACCAGGGCCAGCCAGTATTTTGGGAGCAGCACCAGCATCCATAAAACCACAAAAAAATGAAGAAAACAGAAAAACACAAAAAGATAGCAGCAACCTCGGTGGAGACCAGCCAGCATTGGAGACGCCTGCATCCGCATCACAGCCAGTTCCTGACAGGAGGAGCACAGCACCTGCAGCGAGTCCAACGCCAGCACTTGAAGCCGAGCCTGTCATTTTTGGTCCACCAATTGTAGATGAATCCATTCCTTTTTGTCATCTACCTGTAAACAACAATACATACACTATTTTGAATGATATTGGAGGAGAGTTTGTAAATATTCCTTTTCCCGAAGCAATGAAAAAACACAAAAAAATGAAAAACTTAAAAAATGCTTTGTCTGATCCTGCTATTATAGAAATCATTCAGAATTTAGTGTTGAACATGCCCTTGATGAAGGCTCTTGAGTACATGCCAGCGGTCAAGAAAGGATTGAAGGAGGCATGTACAACCAAGCGCAGGCCAACTCCCCATAACTCCAGAAGCAAAGGTGGTAAATCTGAAAAGCACATCCTCACTATGGCCACCGTCAATGCCATCAGCAACCTCCCAGACAAAAAGCCAGATATGGGAGCACCTCTTGTACGTTGTCAGATGTTCGATCAAGAGTTCGAACGAACACTCCTCGACAGCGGGTCTTCTGTCAATTTGATGCCAGCATCACTACTCACAGAGTTCAAGCTGGGACCGCTCAAACCTACAAAGATGATTCTGCAGTTTGCAGACAAGTCAGTCAAGCGGCCTAGGGGTCTGTTGGAGGACGTGATCGTCACGGTTCAGGGAAAGTCTTTCCCAGCCGATTTTGTGGTCTTAGATATGGACGTCCCCGCTCCGTTGCTCCTTACCCCGATCATACTCGGAAGGCCTTTTCTGCGGACGTCAAACGCAATAGTGAATTATGGGACAGGAGAAATCACTTTTGGAGCTGGCAATGAAATTATCCGAGTAGAGACCCAGTCTGAGGGAATGCCCGTTGAACCGACATCTGTATCGTGTGCAAGGGTGATTGAGAATGATGAAGACTGCGATTTTCTAGCCGAGATTCAAGACACCAACCTCTTCCTGGATGATAATGAGATCCACGGACTCCTCTGTCCAGAGGAGGAAGTGGAGACCGCAGTCGAATTTCCGTGTATCGATCAAGATGAGGACCTTGCTGATGCACTACAGGATACTACCGTGGGGTCGTTATGCCTTCAAAACCAGGAGCCGAATTCAGAAGCATTTTCAGATGAAGATGTAATCATTGAAGAATTTTGTCAGGATCTGAGAGAAGAGACAGAGCAGACTATGGTGGACATTGCGCAGTTGCAAGACTCACCACATGTACTAATAGCTGAGGTCACCACTGAAGTAGCTCAGACTCCGCCAGAGCTGAAACCCTTGCCCTCCAATATGAAGTATGCCTTCCTTGCAGGAGAACCGAACATGTACCCGGTCATCATCAATGCACATCTGACCGAAGATCAAGAATCTCGTCTGATGGAGGTTCTTGAACGCAACCGCAAGGCGATAGGCCGGCGAACCTCCGATCTCCATGGGATCAATCCGTCACTCTGTTCGCATCGCATCTTTCTAGAAGAAGACTGCAGACCCTCTCGTGAACTGCAAAGAAGATTAAACCCAAATCTGCGAGAGGTGGTTATGAAAGAAATCCAGAAATGGTGTGATGCGGGATTCATTTATCCCATCTCCGACAGCAAATGGGTGAGCCCTCTGCATGTTGTGCCCAAGAAATCAAGGATCACCATCGTGAAAAATGACAAAGGAGAGGAGATCGCCACCAGAGTACCAACTTCTTGGCGAGTGTGCGTAGATTACAGAAGACTAAATCTTGCCACCAAGAAGGATCATTTTCCGCTACCCTTCATCGACCAAATCTTGGAGAGATTGGCCGCGAAGGAATATTTCTGTTTCTTGGACGGCTACTCTGGGTATAATCAAGTTGCTATTGCTCCTGAAGATCAAGAGAAGACCACGTTCACCTGTCCTTTTGGTACATATGCCTTCAGACGGATGCCGTTCGGGCTTTGCAACGCCCCAGCCACATTTCAGAGGTGTATGCTTGCAGTTTTTGCCGATATGGTGGGCAGCTTTCTCGAGGTCTTTATGGACGATTTTTCGGTCTATGGGGATTCGTTTGATCAATGTCTGGATTATCTAGACCGAGTCTTACAGAGGTGCTGCGAAGTGAATCTTGTGCTCTCCTGGGAGAAGAGCAATTTCATGGTGACCGAAGGAATCGTGCTGGGTCACGTTGTTTCTAAACGTGGCATGGAGGTTGACCCAGCCAAGGTGGATGTAATTTCTAAGCTGGAGCCACCTACAAATATCAAGCAAGTCCGGTCATTCTTGGGCCATGTCGGTTTTTACCGACGATTTATTAAAGATTTCAGCAAACTGGCCAGACCGCTGACTGAGTTGCTCGGCATGGACAATGAGTTCATTGTAGACGATCGTGTGCTCCTTGCCTTTAATCAGTTGAAAGAGCTCATCACGCAGGCCCCTGTCTTACAACCGCCGATTTGGACTCAGCCCTTCGAGATCATGACCGACGCGTCAGATTATGCCATCGGAGCTGTACTGGGGCAGAGAAAAGACAATGTACCATTTGCGATTCACTACGCTAGCCGAACGCTCGACGAAGCCCAGAGAAATTACACTGTCACTGAAAAGGAGCTGCTAGCGGTAGTCTTTGCTTTGGAAAAGTTCAGATCTTACCTCCTTGGGTCCAAAGTTATCATCTACACTGATCATTCGGCCATTAGGTATTTACAGCAGAAGAAGGATGCCAAACCACGTCTCATCCGGTGGATCCTTCTCCTCCAGGAGTTTGACATGGAGATCAGAGATAAACCTGGGGTAAAGAATGTAGTGGCCGATCATCTGTCAAGACTTCCTGAACCGGAGTCTCCTGAGTTGAACTTGCAGCCTATCACAGAGACCTTTCCAGATGAGTCGATTCTGTCTGTCGCCTCACTTCCTTGGTATGCGGACATTGTGAATTATCTAGTTGCCAAGAAAATCCCACAGGACTGGTCTAAGTTGAAAATAGACAGATTTTTGTCTAAAATCCATTTCTACCAGTGGGAAGACCCGTATCTGTTTCGTGAGGGAGAAGATTGCATCTGGAGAAGGTGTATTCCTCAGGAGGAAGTTCCAAGTGTCCTCGCTTTATGTCATGATCAGGATTCTGGAGGACATCATTCAGGAAAACGGACGGCAGCAAAAGTTCTCCAAAGTGGCCTCTGGTGGCCTTCATTGTTCAAAGATGCAGATGAATACGTCAAAGGTTGCACTGACTGTCAGAAGATGGGTGGAACCATAGGAATGAGAGATACGATGCTTCTGAAGTACATTCAGATCTCAGATGTCTTTGACGCATGGGGTATCGACTTTATGGGCCCATTTCCTAACAGTCAGGGTTATGAGTATATTCTGCTTGCTGTCGATTATGTCAGTCGATGGGTGGAGGCTATCCCCGCCCGAGCCGCCGACAGTCGGACTGTCTGTCGATTCTTACGAGATCACATCATAGCACGGTTCGGGATTCCCAAGATCCTCATATCTGACGGGGGCAATCATTTCATAAACAGAGAGGTGAAGAAGCTGACCCAAGAATTCCGCATCGAGCATCGTGTTGCTTCACCCTATCACCCGCAGTCCAATGGCTTAGCTGAATGTTCAAACAGGGAGATCAAGAAGATTCTACAGAAACTTGTGCGTCCGGATCGCAAGAACTGGTCTCAGCTGCTTGATTCCGTTCTTTGGGCTTACAGAACAGCGTACAAGTCACCCTTGGGAATGTCTCCCTACCGCCTGGTGTATGGCAAGCCATGTCACTTGCCCGTGGAACTTATTCACAAATCTTTATGGGCTATTAACATCTGTAATTTGGACTCCAAGCAAGCAGGACAGAACAGGAAACTGGATCTGAACAGATTACTGGAATTCAGAGATTATGCATATGACAACAGCCTGATGTACAAGGAAAAGGTCAAAACATGGCATGACAAGCACATCCGCCACAAGTCCTTTGATCCAGGTCAGAAGGTATGGTTGTTCGATGCGAAATTAAAGATCTTTCCAGGCAAATTGAAGAGCAAATGGACTGGGCCGTTTTTGGTTAGGCAGGTGCGTGACAACGGAAGCGTCTTGATATCTAATCTGTCATCTGACGTACAGCCTTTTGTAGTCAATGGACAGCTTCTGAAGCCATACCTTGAACATGACACATTCATGGTCGTTGTTGACTCCATTCAAGTAATCTATGAGAATGAGCTGAACAGCTCGAGACAGGCAGAGGAAGGCGAAGCACATCAAAACATTTTTGAATGATTTTCCTTTTCGTCTTTTCTTCTTTTCTTCTTTTCAATTTCTTTTATCTTGTTCCACCGAATTGATGCCATCCCTTTCATCACTGCTACACTTAGGATGTACCTTATCCTAAGTATAGGGGGGATGTGCATCCCGAGTTGTTCATATCCAATCTCATCTCTTTCTTCTTTTCTTCTTTTCTTCTTTTTCCTTTTCTATCTTCTGTATCTATCAAAAAGGTGTCACCCCTTGTAGACAGTTTTCTATACTTAGGACGCACTTTGTCCTAAGTATAGAGGGGTTGGCACCCCGAGTTTCTCTATTCTTTTCGATCCTCTCCATTGTCTCCTCTTCTTGTCTATACTTAGGGATATCTTACCCTAAGTATAGGGGGAGACAACCTGAGTACGATCTGTTCATTCCCACCCTTGACCCTCCCTGCTTTGTGTACAGTCTGCTATACTTAGGATTATTTGATCCTAAGTATAGGGGGGACGGTCAACTTCTCATTGATTCATTCATTTATTCTTTAGATCTTCCTCTACTCAGTACGAGTTATGTCTTCTCTTTTCTCTCTGATCTATGAGGACATAGCTCAAGCTAAGTATAGGGGGGTCGTATATACTACGTATATACTTTAGCCATAACTCGTACTTTCATTTTTTTCCTAATAAATATGGCTAATAATTCTTTAAAATTCACTAAAATTCTTTAATAAAAAGATGTGATTATTCCTCAAATTCTTTTTGTATTTACTGATTAATAAATCAGGTGAAAATGTTTTTTGCAAAATGTTTGAAAAATAGTTTGAAAAACTTTGTGAATATCTATTGAAAACTATTTTGAAAATATTTTGTTACATGTTTTCAACCTGTGTAAAAATGTGTGTTTTGTAAAATTTCTTTTCTTGGTGTGAAATAAAATGTTTGAAAAATGATTTGCAAATGGTTTGAAAAATGGTTGCAAAAATGATTTGAAAAACCTATATATACTGTTTGAAAGCCTTTGCAAAATGATTTTCAAATGTGTGTAAATGTTTGTAAAATGTTTGTAAAAATTATTTTGGACTATAGTTTTCAAAAATTGTGTGTAAATTGTTTTCAAATAAGTTTGAGGAATACTTACATCTCACCAAAATCCACTATATATATCTATATGTATAAAATTGACCACTTACCCTGTAAATTCTTAAAAATCCACTTCTTGTATATAAAGAAGCACTACCGTGTACATATTTTAACCTATTTTTCAGCCAAAACCTTTTTGTTTTCAAAAAGCCCACAAACATTTGCAAAATTAAAATCCAAAAACATTTGATAAATCTTTTTGAAAAATACAAAAAATGCATCTGCATATACATGCATCATCTTTTGAAAAATCCATAAAAAGTTCAAAATCTTTGAAAATTGCATTACAAAAATATTTTCTGCATTGCATAGCATTCGCATTTTTCGGATTGAGTTTGATAGTTGAACAAGTCTAAGTAAAATCCGGAGGTTGGAGCTTGATTGGACCTTAAAATCTACCTAATAACAGGAACCTTATAGGAACTGGGTTTGAGGTACTTCAGGTCTAGTTGACTTAATTCTTTGAGGATCACGGGACTTGGTTCAATGGATTCTTGACTGCCTAAGTAGAGTATTTCGGAGCACACGTACGACTCTTGTTGATAATGACCTAACTTGGACACCTGCACCTTTCACATGGCTCAACTCAGTTGGAGTGGTGAGGGGATTGGATTTGCCGGTATGAGACGCACACAAGTGGAAACATTTGTCCTCCTCTAGGGAGGGGAGTGCACCCCAACCCGTCTAGTGATTAGGAAGTCTAAAGACAGGAGGCTGTGGGTTGCGATAAAGCTTCAAAAGAGGGATAGTCTACTGGCTCAAGAGGAAAAACTCCTTATGTAAATGCTGCTGTGAATAGTATTTCAAAAAAAAAAAAGTTCAGGCATGTGTAAAAATAAAAAGCCTGCAAGTATGTACAAAGAAAATCAGCAAGCTTGAGTTCCAAAGTCATATCATGTGAGCCTGCAGCTGGATGACTTGACTACACTGGTCTTGCATCCCAGGATAGGTAGCTACACTGGCTACCGTCCATTCTTCTCTTCACCCCCTCCTCTTGAGCTGGTTGCCACTTGAACTTAGAAGGGAATACTCCGCTCCTCGAGGATGGAGTTATTGGATTGGGGAATCATTGGGTTGTCGTACTGGAGAAGTCAGTTTCTTTGTCATTCTAGTTGGGGAGAGCCACCATCACTTACACTGTACGAGTCAGATTCATAGTCGTAAGGGTTTGCGTATGAATTGAGATATTTCTGACCTGGCTATTGAGGAGACTTGGACAGAGTTTTGAGATTCTCAGGGACTGTTGGATTTCAAATCCGACTCTCATTAAGGTTCCGCCCGCACTAAAATTCCAAAGGTCCGACTTAAAGCTCCAAACTTTGATTTTGTGAAGACAAGTTTGATCATTACACTTAGTCCACCTTCTTCTTTTTCTTTTCTTTATTTTTCTTTTTCTGCACTTATTGCATAAGTGTTTGCTAGGGACTAGCAAAGGCAAGTATAGGGGGATGATGAATCTACGTTTCATCATCTTTATTCTATCATTTTGGCCTGAAAGACCCTAGTAAATGCGTGTAAATAGCATTAATTCATGCATTTTAGCATCTATGTATATATGTGTAAATATTGTATAAAATGCGGTTTTTAAAGCCAAAATTATAGAATAAAGAAAAGAAAAGAAAAAGAATAAAATATTGTAAATATTTTATGACCCGAAACCCCGAGACCTAGGCATCTTGATGAATAGGTCGACAAGGAATAAAGTAGGGGGAGATAAGGGCAGAAATACAGACAAAATACCTATACATTCTATTCATTCTTCATTCATTTTGGGACGCATTTTTGGTTCTACTTTTTATACATCAAATAAAGAAACTTTGTACATAAAAGTTGTAGATAATTTTATAAAGAAAAATACAAAATTGATTTCATAGAAAAAGAATACACAGATAAAAAGTTATGGTCTGAATAAAATTCCAGAATCCCAACTTCCCAGACCTGTATCTCACAAACGGAAACTCCAAATGCAGCATACTCACCTTTAATTGTATATAGAAGAAAATAAGCTGATTAATGGCGGTGGTTTCGCATTTGGCGGAGCTACGGTTTGAAAGTTGAGTTTTGGACCCTCATTGCATACTTGTACATATTAAAATATTCAATTTATTATTTATTTATTATTTTTATAATTTTATATTTTTATAATGTTGTAAATATTACTTATAATAATTATGTGCATTAAAATTAGAATAAAAACATAAATACAACTCAAATAAAAATACTTGTATACTCAAAACATAGGTATTATACTTATATACATACCTGTATGAACTATACTTATATTTTATTAATTATACAAAATAAGTCAGAAAAGTAAGATAAAAATATATTTATGGGTATAAAAGTATGTTATAATTTTATAAAATAATAAATAAAAATATTAAAATTTAAATACACAAAATAAAAATAAAGTAATACAATACATAGAATAATATACCTATAAAGGGCATAAATGCAAAGTTGTAAAATATATCTAATAAAAAAAATAAAAATCACAATAAAATAATTTATAAAATTACAAATATTTTTTATTTTATAACCTAAAATTAATAAAATTGTTTACTATTTTAAAATGAATTTTTAAATCATTTTTTCAGGCTTTTTCCTGGTTGGTCCACGTGGACCAACCAGGGGGGCCGGAGAGTTGACCCGCGGTCAACTCTCTGACCCCAGCCTGTTCATTGTCAGAGATGCGTTTTTGGCGTTTTTCTCCGATTTTTGGAGACCACGCCTTTCATCCTTTGATGTCGAAGTCTTCACGACTTTTGAAGATCTACCATAGGGCATACTCGCCCAAGCATTTTTTCGACCTTTGGGTCGTTGTGCCACCCATGACCGGCCCTCGAAAGTCGCCACTCGACCATGGTTCAAAACGGACCCCCCGACTTCCCTTGACTTTTTGATCACTCTTCCACCGCCAAATCCCTACCCTAGACCCTCGTCTGGACTCTTGGTGACAGCAGGAGTGCGGAGGGCATCTCAGCGGGGCAAATCGGTGTCGAATTGAGCTAGATCCCCTCGCCGGAGTCCTCGCCGGAGGACACCTCATGCGCGGACGGGTGAGGCCTTTCTTCCCCTCTTTTCTTCCTTGTTCCTTGAAGATTTAGTGTTAGGAAGCTACAGTGATCTTTCCCTCTTCGAGATCTTCGATCAGCAGCCGTCCTAACCTCTCGATCCCCGCGGCCGGCATCGAGTTCGCCGGCCATTTCCATATTTGTATCTCGTTGTTTCCCTTTGCGAAATACTCCGCGAAGTTGGGGCATTTTGCCCCCAACTTCTTCACCCCTTTGTTTTGCAGGTCCCAGGCCTCAAAGACTCCCATCTGGGGTCAATTTTTGACGACGACGAGCTCCTGGGAGCAGCCCACCTGTTCGAGCACGCTACGACGGACCTCAGGCCCTCCGCGGGCCATTTGGACCCCGCCGTTCCCTCGGGGAGGCGCCCAGGAGCCTCGCGGCCCCTTTTTGCAACCCCCACCGTCGACGGAGACGAGGAAGAAGGGTCGGGGAACCCCAGCGCCGCTGACCCTCCTCCTGTTCTTCGACATCGCCCAGCCGCCGTCGGATGATCAGTGTTCTTCCAGAATATTGCAAAGCCGTTGGATCCCCGCGAGCGTAGACCGTCCGATCTCCATCGGGGTTCAATCTCAACCCGTCATCTACGAAGGGGTACGGGCCCCTGAGATCACGCCACGTGTCTTAAGTGACGCGCTCTCAGCCGTGGATGCGCGCCTGCGTGGGTATTTTGCTATTCTACCCCACGGTTTTTGATATTTATTTAAGAGTGCCCAAACATTCATCTGCTGTAGATTTATTTTGTAACTTTTGCGTCAATGCCCCTGATGTTTGTGTGATTTCGTTGAGGCCCTCGCCAGGCGCGCGTGCATGTCACGTGCGCCCTAGCGTTTTTGCGAGTTCAGCCTCACTAGTTTGAGCATTGTTAATTAGTCTAGCAAAGAGTTTATTTAGTTATAATTTCTTTGGAATTTTGCGTAGATGCCCTTGCATTTGTTGGATATTACAAAACTGCCCCTGCCAGGCCTTCCATTTTGTGTGCTTAATGAATTAATTTGAAGCATCATTTGAAATCCAAAAATTCTCAAATTTTGAACTTAAGCACCTGGGAACTTGTACTTCCACGCCTCAATTTTAGTTTTTGTTTTTATTTTATTTTTAAATTTATTAAAAATCAAAAATAGTTTTTTTAGCAGTGTCTAGCGTATAAAATACCAAAAAAATATAAAAACATTCCAGAAAAATCCCAAAAAAATATATTTTGTGCCTTTTAGTTTGTTTTAACTCCCAGCCAAAAATCATTAAAAAAATACAAAGCCAAACTCCTAAAAATTGCAAAACTCTAAAAAGCTTCCAAAAAATCCTAAAAATTCCTTAAAAATCCTAAAAATATAATCTTGGTGCTTAAATTTTCCTTATTTTATCATCTTTCATTGAAAATTAAAGTGGAGAATTTTTGCTACTGTTTCTATTTTATTTCTCTATTTTAAGTGTCAGCCTTGCATTTTATTCACTGTTTGCTTCATTTTGCTAATTAAAAATACCAAAAACATTCTAACAATTACCCAAAAATCACAAAAACAGTAAAAAAGTATAAAAAGACCAAAAAGACTATACTTGCTTATTTTTGAGTATTTTTATCTATTTTTATAAATACTCTAGCTTGCCTTTTATTACATTGCTTTTATTTTCCAATATTGAAAAAGAAAATATAAAAAATATAAAATATAAAAAAAATATATAAAAAATCAGAAAACTAAAAATCAAAATACAAAAATACAAAATTAAAAATTAAATAGAAAAATATAAAACTAGAAACCCACAAAAATTCTAGATTGGCTGAGTTGCTTATTAGACCTAGGCTTGGATTCTTATCTATGCTCTACACCTTTGCTTCTTGAGTTCGACCCCTACTTGCTTACCGTTGTACATCTTTAGTAGGGTATAATAAATTTTAATCCTTGCTATTCATTCTCTGGTTGATTGTGTGGGTTAATTGTTGAAGATCGAGGAAGTTTGAGCAGTCGCATCAGTGACAGTGAGTCTGACTTGTCAGACCGCTATTTAGCGGCTCTCGCTCTCTCGCTTTTCACAGCCCTGGAGGAACTTAGAGATACAACCTTTTTGAGTAGCCTACAATATAAGCAACGAGTAAAGATATGGCATGATTCTCACATCAGCCATAAGTAGTTTGAGACAACCAGAAAGTATGGTTATTCGATGCCAGGCTAAAACTATTTCTAGGGAAGTTGCAGAGCAAGTGGAAGGGACCATACTTGGTCCTAAAGGCGCATGACAATGGCATCATTGATATATCTGAGATGTCATCTGAATCCACTTTCCGAGTTAACGGTCAGCGCTTGAAGCCATATCTATATCATGATCCGTTGATCGTTGATGTTGCCTCTATTCATTTTGCATGAGATGTGGTTTTTGACTCACATCATTTGCATCTCATGCCTCATTATCACTTCCTGCCGTAGCTGTATAGATCCAGATGTCCATATCGCACATTCTTTTATCTAACACTCCATCTCCATCTCATAATTATGTTATACTTAGGGAGTACTTTACCCTAAGTATAGGGGGGGTATCAGACTTGTGATTATTCTTTTGATTCTTTTTACCTCTGTTTTGCTACCTATACTTAGGGATATTTTAACCTAAGTATGAGGGGGGTAAACCCAGTACATTCTACTCCTCGGTTTCCCCCTTGTGTACAGTCTTCTATACTTAGGATTACTTGATCCTATGTATAGGGGGGTGACCGACTTCTATTGATTATATTCATTTATTCATCATTGTAGTATAGTATTCTTTTCACTTTTCTATACTTAGCATGAGTTATGTCTTTCTTTGCAGCTCTTTGATCACTATGAGGACATAGTTCGAGCTAAGTATAGGGGGTTGTCGTATATATTGTATATATACTTTAGCCATAACTCGGACTTCCATATTTTTAATATGGCTAAAATACTGTGAAAATACTTGTAGCTAAAATACTTTGTAAATACTGGAAAAAACTAATAAAAGATACAGAAATTTCCTCAAAATTTTTCTTGTACATACTGATTAACAAGCCAGGTTAAAATATTTTGAAAAATATTTTGACAATGGTTTGAAAATCTATTTGAAAAAACTTTTGAAAACTATTTGAAAAATATTTGAAAAATGTTTTCAACCTTTGTAAAAATATTGTGGCTTGTAAAAAATTTTTCTTTGTGTGTAATAAAATGATTTTGTAAAACTATTTGCAAATGTTTTGAAAAATGGTTGAAAAATTATTTTGAAAATCTATATATACTGTTTGAAAAATGTTTTCAAATGATTGTAAATGATTGTAAAATTGTGTGAAAATTATTTTGAACTATAGTTTTCAAAATTATTTGTAAAATTATTTTCACATAATATGAGGAATATATGCATCATAAAAAAATATTAAAAATAATAATAATAAATAAAAATTCCAACTATATGTATATACATGTATATATTACTCAAGTTGTAAATCCCTTCACCTGACTCATGTAAATAATTAATTCACCCCAGTGTAAATATGTGTATATCTTCCCTAACCCTTATAAAAAATTGTATATAGTTGTATATATTTCTAAATATTTGCATAAAAAACTTTTGCATGTGCATCATTTTTCAAAAATCCATAAAAACTTCAAAATTTGAAAATTATTTCACAAAAGGATTTTGCTTTCTTTTCTTTGCATTGTACATATTTTCTTGCATTAGCATGTGCACTTTTCATGATAGTATTGACATTTAAACTACGTCTAGATAAATTTGAAGAATTGAGCTTAGTTGGGTCGTAATCCACTTAATTGCAGAGGAACCTTATAAGAATGGAGTTAAGACTTTTCAGGTCCTAGTGACTTAATTCTTCAAGTCCATAAGACTATGTTCACATGTCATCTTGATAAGTCTAAGTAGATATTTAACAACACATGCATGATTCTTTCAGACCGTGGCATACCTTGGACAAGCACTCTACACGTAGCTCTTCATGGAGGAGGTAGTGAGGGGGCATAATCTTTTAGCTTGGGGTAGCATATGAGGGTAGTACATCTAGGTGGAACCTCTCGTCCTCCTCTAGAGAGGGAAGTGTGTCTCAACCTGATCTGTTGATGTTGAGGTCTAAAGACAGGGTGCTATGGGGTTGCAATGATGCTTCAAAAGAGGGATGGTCTACTGGCTCAAGAGGAAAAACTCCTTATGTACATGTTGCACCTTGTATATATTTTAAAAAAAAATCGAAAAAAAGAAGAATCTCCAAAAGTGGACAGGCCTGATTGAAAAGTAAAATGCCGTCGGAGTGTATATACAAGTGAAAAAAAAGAATAAGAGCTTCAAAGTCAAATATTTGTGATCTTGCAACGGGTGACATGGCTACACTGATCATGCATCCAAGGATATGTAACTACATTGGTTACCATCCATTCTCTTCTCCATCCCCACTTCTTGAGCTGGTTGTACTTGAATTTAGAAGAGAATATCCTCGCTTCAAGAGGAAAGAGTTTCTAGACCATGGGATTAGAGTTACCTTGTTTAGAGAGGTTGTTTCTTTGCTACTTCTGAGATGAGGAGCTATATTTCACTTACACTGTACAAGTAAGAATTCATAGTCATAAGAATTTGTGTATGTAGACTTGTTCTAATCTGACTGTTGAGGAGACCTGAATAGGAGACGTGGAACATAGAGGTTGTTAGGTTTTAAATACATTTCCCATTAAGGTTCTGACACAGTAAGAATCCAAAGGTCCGACAGAGCTCCAGACTACATTTTTATGAAGATAAGTTTAAAAGTCAACATTGTTCTAACTTCTTTCCTTCTTCTTTTCTTTATTTTTGTTTTCACTCATTTTCCAGATAAGTGTTTGCTAAGGGACTAGCAAAGGTAAAGTATAGGAGAATGATGAATCCACTATTCATCGCCTTTATTCTTTTAATTTTAGCTTCATTTCCGTATTCAAACACCTGTAAAAACCCACTAATTTCATGAAATTGCCATTTTGCATGCATTTTTTAAATATGCATTTTTTACACTTTTTGTATTCAAAATAAAAGAATAAAGAAGAAAGTAAAATAGAAAAGAAAAATGAAGGATGTGTTTATGCAATAAATGCAGGCTGACTCGAACCCTGAGAGAAGGTCAAGACTTGACCTGATCGACTAGGAATAAAGTAGGGGGAGATAGGGTTTTTCATTCAAAAATCCAAAAATATTTTGTAAATACTTTTCCCTGTATATTTGTATAAAACTTGTACTATTTTATTTGTACATAATTTGATCTCAAATTAAATATTTTTGTAAACAAAAGTTGTAAATAAAAATATGTTGTAAATAATAAAAATAATTGCAAAGTAAAATAATGTACAAATTACAAATAATCACACTTAGAAAAAGCTGCAAAATGATAATTGAAATACCAATTCCGGCTACATACAAACTCAAATTAAACCAAACTCACTTCCATTATACTATAAATTAAATTATCTTTCAAATGGCTGTGATTTCATAATTTTTAGTGTTACGGTTAAAAAGTCAGCTTTCTGAGGTGTTTTATCAGTTTCACCATTATTTATTGTACACATTTATTCATATTTATTTTTATATACATAATTTACATAATTATAAATATTATTTTTATTAAAAATAAAATAAAAAATATAAATATTAAAATTAAAAAGTTTATTTAAAAATTATTTCCTTATTTGTAAATGTGTATATTGTATTATATGTACATAATATTTGTATACAACTAATTTTCTTATATAAAAACCACCAAAAATAAAATATCTAACATTAATTAAATAAATAATTTAATTACAAACTTTATATTCAATTATTTGATTTATTTGATTTAATAACCTACCATGTATATAAGATTTTATTCCATACCTTTAATAGCCACCATTAAGGTGGCTACTTAATTTTTGAAAATTATTTAATTTATTTATTTTAATTAATTCTGAAATTCATTTTTACTTAATTAATTAATTCATTTATTTATTTATTTTATTAATTAATTAATAAAAATCTTCTTCTTATGTGCATTCCTTCTTTTTTTATTTTTCTTCTCTTTTTAATGGGCTCCTCCTTTTTTCATTCCTTGATCAATCTTTGGGCGAGAGGAGCCTGATCTCAGAGAGTTATGTTGTTAAAGAAGGATGCCCAACTTCCGAGCCGTCCAATGACAGCGCGTCGACCCTCATCGAGGCCACCATGTCGTATCTGATTTCGAGGTGAGATCCAATTTTATTTCTCGTCAATTTTCTTAGATAAATGGTAGGTTTAATTTTTGCTCCAATTTTTTACTCTTTAGATATCCAAAATCACATATCCATCACTCTTTGATCCCCGTCTGAAACTGAAATTTCCATCTAATTTTCGTGCCCCTCCATTTCCACACTCTACCTTACGCTATCTTCCACCTCCGGTCACGCACGGTGACCGAAGACACGGATCTATCTTCCATTTCATAAGATCCCATTCATTCATGCATCCTATGTTGTTTATAAATATAAAAAAATAAAAACAATAATATTGCAAATGCTTTTATCTTTAACATTTGTGATGTAGGAATAAAAAAAATTAAGTTTTCTATTTCTAACATTTGTTTTGTAGGAAAATTAAAAAAATACATAAAAAAATAAAAAAAATTATTTTTGTGTCCGAGTACAGTTCTTGTTTTAAATAAATCTATATGAAAAACTTTTATTTATTTCTACTTACAGTTTAAAAAATAAAAAAAACAAAAGAAAAAATTAATCGCAACAGGCGGCAGGGTCGTCATACCCCGTCGCCCCGCTCCTAAATGCAAGCTGCCACCACCAACCAACGGCACCTCCGCCAGGCCATGCCGCTCCCCAACAGTACCACACTCTCTAGATTCGCCACCCAGCGGTGGCCCCTCTCTGCTGCCAACCTGCTGATGCCGCGTACCCCCGCGCCTCCCCCGATCTCCAGCGTGCTCCCCTGCATGCCACCTCCGAGGTCCCCGACCGTGCCTCTCCTCCTGGTGGCCACGCGTCCTTCGTGGCGGCCCGCCTCTGCCGTATCCCCCCCCCCTCCTGGCTTTGTTGCTGAGAAGAAAAAGAGAAGAACGAACCCTAGGGGTTTTTAATGAATTGGAAGAGACCCTCTACCAATTCCAAAGCACGTGCAACACACATGTTTTATGGGTAAATTACACTCTCTATTCTCTTATTTATTATTTATTATATTTCAGTGCAAGAACTTTTTATATTTGCATTATGGTCCATGTGTATCAGACTTTTAATTTGCATGCTCTTTTTGATGGAATAAATATTTTTCATGGTTTAAAAATTTCCAAAAAAAATTGTGTATGTTGCTACTATGTTCTTCTACATTGTATAAATTTTCCATAGCATTTTGTTGACTTTTGTTATTTTAAAAAATAAAAAATATTGATTTTTTACCTGCCCAAATTTAGAAAAATCATAAAAATTCAAAAATTTGCTGAAAATTCCAAAAAAATTACTGTAGGTTTCTTCCGTTGTCTTTTAATTTTATCCAATTTTTGTGCATTTAGCATTTATAAAACTCCGAAAAAGTACGAAAAATTAAAAATCTTATCAAATTGTAGAAAAATTCTAGAAAATTCCAAAAAACCTGATTTCAGTCTCTGTTTGTAGATATTCAATTGTAGTTTATATTAAAAATAACTTCGAGGAGTATTGGCACTTAAAGTATTTTTAAGTTGCAAAATACTCTTAGGGGTGAACAGTTTTCTATATTTTTCACTGCTTGACTTCTATAAAATCACAAAAACATAAGAAAAATTGAAAAAATATCAAAGATATTTTAAAACATATACAACACAAAAAATATTTTCTCTCGACTTTTCTGTACATCTTTTACTATTGTGAAAAATATAAAAAGAATGTGGTGTTGTGTTCTTTATTCCTTGAGATGTATTTAAAAATTAAAACAAAAATAAAAAAAATTCAAAAACCACTAAAAATTAATTCTGAAAATTGACTACATAGTTTTTAAATCGTGCTCCTTATGTTCGACCATGGTCTCTATACCGGTAAATTAAATAGCGAAATCGCTTACATTTTCTTGTCATTATTTGAATATCTTTTAAGTGGTTTAAATACAAATTTTTCTCATTGACCGATTCGAGTGGTTGAGAACAACGACACATTGCTTATAATTAATCTATCTTAACCACATCGGATTTCGGCTCATCAATGATCATGTACTCTGAAAAACCAAAACTGATCTAGTGTTTAAAAAAAAAGAACAAACAATGGTCATTGTATCGATCAGGTGAATTTTAACAGAAAATTTATTTCTTGTTATTTATTCTTCTAAACTCGAAGGTAAAGTGATAAGTATGGGATTGTCAAACTCAGGGAGGCAAATTGTGGAAAACTAAGGTAAAATAATAGAGAATCTAACGTAAAAGGGTTTTCTAATCTTTATTTAATTTTATAAAATTTTTTCCTGATTTTATTTGATTTTATTAATTTTATATTGTTTTTGTGGCTTTATGTACCTATAAGTAGACAACTATAGATTTTTTTATATTTTTTATTTGGTTTTTATGTTGTACTTTTTATATTTATATTTATAATTTTATTTTCTATTTTTATGAAATTTTTAAAGGTTTGTAAGATTTTTTATGGCTTTTGAACTATTTTTAAAATGGACAATGTTTTTTATTGAAAATAGGGATTTACTTTTTATTTTCAAATAGTAAACAATAATAAAAAATTTTTATTTTATTTTTACTATAAAGTAGATGAAAATATCTTTCTAAGTAGATATTATACATAATTTTGTGATTTTTCTAGAATTAGTTATGAATTATTGAAGTTTTATGTAATTTTAATTTTTTGCTGATTTTTTTATTTTGTTTATGTTTAGTATGTAAAATATAATAAAAGATACTGTAGATAATTTTTAGGAATTTTAAAAGTATTTTCCTATTTTTATGTATTTTTTAAAAAGTTTGTTTTATTTTATATTTAGTTTTTGAATTATTAAAATTAGAAAATATTTTTATTTTTCAAAACTGATATTGTACTATATATAGTACAATACTATGTATTTATACCTATTTTTATTTTCTTTTAATATTTTATATATTATTTATTACAAATTTTATCAGCTATTAATGATATATAATATATATATGTGTGTGTGTATATGTAATATACGGAAATTTGGAGTTCGCGGGCAAAATAAACAGAAAGCAGAGGGCATGCGTGCATATCTCCCAGATACCACATGCTTCGGCATGTGGTTGTTGAGCTGTAGGAGGACCTGCTCGCAATACAATAAAAGGCCAGGGGCTACAATGCAGAATGGTCGAAAAGTACTTCATTCGCTCGCGCGTCACGCGTGAACGCATTCGAACGTTGGGGCAGAGGACTCAATGTGAGTTCGAGCGTGGCCAGAGTTTGAGCATTTGATGAAAGGCTGATCGAACGACTTGTATTCGGTCTGGTAACAGCCCCTGTTCTTCCACCTTTTGGAGAGAAGGCAATTATAATAGAATCGGATCTTCAGCGCAACAATCGATCATGATTAGGTGCTCATGATAGAGGGGTTCTGATCTGTCAAAGCAGTGATTGATTGGCTCGTACTTCAACTACAATTTCTTCAGATCTCCAGATGAACTTCAAAGGAATTCATCGATTGGTGCAGATCAGCGTTCGATGAAGCTTTACCGGTGCAGATGTTTCCCGAGCGGCGACGGTTTCAATCTTCAATGTTTCAGCGATCGGCTGGATGCTCGGATCTATGCAGCTCAATCCAAAAGCTTTGATGGGGGTTCTAGTTGATGGATAACTTCTAGATGATTAAAGGCTTCTTAGTCTTAATGACTCAGATCACGAAGTTGTCGTTCTCAATGAAGTATAGTGATGGTCTTCAATTGCACGTGCTTCAGGTCTCCAACAACTACTCTCTCATCATTAGAGCTGATATTCTTATGTTATGATCGAGGCTTCGATGAAGATTCAGGTATCCGAAACTGTGGCTAAGACTCGAGCGACGATGCTTCGATGGTATCTCGCTCGCAGCAGATCTCGTAGACGTTTGCAGCTCCAGATACTTTGATCAGGCGGTGATTATATGATGAAGATGGTGCTCGTGATTATTTGATTCAATATAGGTGCAACTACTATTTGATGTCTGACCTTGTATGTATGTGATGGTTTATGTAGATCCAGTCCTCCATGATGCAATTCATGGCTCCAGGTACCTGTAATGGTAATTGCGGCTCGGGATTCGATTCTTGGCCAAAAGTTAAGGAAATGCTAGGAACATGGATGGATTCAGTTCCGACGATGGCGATGGAATGGAACCGTATCTCCGACCACCATGAGTGGTCGGAGGTGATCAGATGATGGGAGATAGAACGAGAACATGCAGGGGATTAGATGTGAATGGAATCTTGGTGAATATGAGAACTTCAATGAATTTACATTGAAAATAGAGAGGAATGGAAGGATTATGAGAAGAAAGGAGATCATAAAGAGAGAGATAGAGAGAGAGAGAAGAAGGATTCTAACCTAGATTTAGATGGGAGATGTTGTAGGTGTTATCACTTGTGGATTTGTAGAGGAAGCTCCAGATGATCATTGCTGTGATGCTGCAACGATGGAACGCAGAGGCTTTGGCCATAGCGGAGAGAAGCTCACATGTGTAGTGGATTGAGCTTCCTCTCTCTACCTAGCTCAACAATGGAGGAGGAACTCCTGTCACAAGCACCCTCACTCGCTCGAAACTCACAGGTGGAAGGAGTTTGAAGAATGTCGGATCTCCTAAGCTCGGAGGGGTCGAGGTCCTTATATAGGCAAGGAAACTTGGTGCGTACGTCGATGAGTCTTGTCACCAGCGGAGGAGGATAAGAAGGCGAGGTGGTTGGGGAAACAACTCAACGACCAGGTCATTGGGTCATTGGCGGAGGAAGAAGGATGTGATGGGAGAAAGAAAGGGAATGGGGAAGGAGAAGGAGATGCAGAAGAGAAGAGAGAAAAGGAAGAGAAAGGAAAATTAATTAATTAAACTGAATTAAAACTAATTTAATTAATAATTAAAATAGAAAAAATTAAATAATTAAATAAGTAAATAAATAAATAATTTAGTTTATTAATTAAATTACTAAATAAATAAATAATTAATTAATTAATTACTAAATAGATAAATAAATAAATTCATTAATAAAATATTAATAAGATATAAGAATACAAGAAATATTAAAAATTAAATGGAATAGAATTAAGATACATCGTACAATTTATACCAATAGGGTCCCAAAATCTACTTTTTTGCATATTATCTTCAACTTTAGTGAAATCAGATTAATTTTATAGATAATTCATTTAATTCTATAAAATGAACTTTAAAAAGTAAGTACGTCCAATTCGGAGTTCGTTTGGCCAAGTTATAAGATCCGAAAGTTTTTGGTCATAGCTTCATGGAAATTATTAGCATTTATTTTAAGTTATATTTTTAAGTGATTTTTATAAACATGTTAGACAAAGAATTAAGTTAAATGAGATTTGGAATAATTAGTTAGAAAATAAGGAAGGTATATATATAGTACATATATACAAAGGAGTCCAAACACCAAAACTCGCACGTTTTGTACTAATATTTTTTGATATTTTTTTAATAAATAGTATTATTATAAAATAAAGTGTAAAAGTGAGTTTGGTCAAATTTAGAATTTTCTATAAATAGTTATGAACCTTGGAAGTTGACTTTTACATCTTTTAAGGTTCATCATAATTAATTATATATACATTAAATAGTTTTCTAATATTTTTTTATAAATTAATATATATTATTATAAACAGTTTTGTGAAGGAAATATTTTAAGTTGAGATGATATGAATGATAAATAAAATAGGTGAACATGTATACAAGGTGAAAAATGTGTTTATGTATATTTATGATCTTGATTTCTAATATTTTTATAAATTGCGATCCATGTCTCCCCCTACTTATTTATTTTGTTGACCAAGTCAATATTGATCTGGTCTTAAGGTTTGGCGCAGTTTGTATATATTTCATATATATATATATATTTCTTTTCTTTTATTTTATTTTTTCTCTTTATTATTTTAGATAAAATAAGTGTTAAATATATAATATTTACAGATGTAATTAGAATGTTAATTAGTGAGAATGAGTGAATATCTACATGTATTTTACCATGGTTTTTAGCCAAAATGAAAGAACAAAGGCAATGAATCATGGATTCCTCATTCCTCTATACTTTACCTTTGTTGGTCCTTAGCAAACACTTATTCTATAAATACGTGAAAAAAATAAAAATAAAAAAGAAAGAATAAAATAACTTAGAATATGATTGTTTCTTTAAACCAAATTTCACTTCACCCAAAATCAAGAACTTGGACTAGGTCTTTGGATTAACAGGTTGTTGGGACCTTATTAGAATTAGGATTTAAGTCTCAACACCCTGAAGTTCCACAAATCTCTATCCACATTCACCTCAATAGCTAGCTCGGGTCCACCCATCCATCATGCAAACTATTTATTGTTGAAGTCAATTTACTGTGTGTGAAAGGTGCTAGCTCTTCCTGCATGATGAAGCGAAGAAACTGCCCATCCAAGTAATACACTCCCATTTGGCCCTTATCTAGCTACTCGGTCCTTGAGGAGGGGGGTATTTCCTTCTAAGGTTTGGTCGTGATGTTTCCACAATCAAATAGAGAAATAAGTAGAAAAATGGGAAGAGAACTGAAGTATGACCAGTGTAGTCACATCTCTTGTGAAGCTTGGCCAGTTTAGCCAAATCTCCACTAAGATATGCAGGCTCTCTGAAGCTTGGACCATTGTGGTCATGTATGTATTCGGTATTTGGCTTCTTTTTGGTAGAAAGTAATCGTTGCATTGCATCGATCTTCTATGCCTCGACAGTTAGAGAATCTTTTATTTTCGTCCCATTTTTGGGGTCTTGGAAAAATTATGCCAGTAGATCCTTCCCTCATCCGAAGCTTTATTTCAATCCCACACTCACGTCTTTAGATGTTTGTGACACTAGACAAGGATGAAAATGCATCACAAAAACAGACAGCCCTTCGTAAACCCATGTAGGTTGAGCTAAGTGTAGAGTGCATGAGTTCAAAATGGTTTCAAATGAAGAAGAGTTAAATGGATGAGACCATGTATCCTACTTAGGCAAGTTTAAGTTGAATTTCGAACACGGTATCTTGGAACCTAAAGAATTAATTCAAAAGATCTGAAGAGTCTTAATTCTAGTCCCTAAAAAAGTCCCTTTAAAATTAAGCATATTAAGGCCTAAACCAAGCTTCATCATTCAGACTTAGCTCCATTCGATTCAAGAATTAAACTTATTCTGAAAAATGCTAAAGAATGTGAAATTTTTTATATGAAGTGAATTTTTCTGATTAAGATTTTTATATAAATTTTTAAAGAATTTTATAAATTTTTACTGGATTTTAAAACTTTTTTAGTAATTTTTGAAGGAGTTAGTGAATTGAATCAATTTACACGAATTTACAAGAATTTTGTACATTTTTACAAAGTATTTTATACACATTTTATATATACACGATTATACAGATTTTATAAAAGATTTACCAATGAATTTTATTTACAAATATTAAGAATTTTATACAAGTATTTTACAACACATTTTATATACAACTTTTAAGACAATTTTTTATAAGTCATATTTACAGTTTTCTATCGGCTTTTAAAAACCAGAGATATATACCCATACTTTTAGAGCTATATTATTAAAAATACAATAAAATATGAATTATGGCTTCTAAAATATATATAGAATATATATACGACACTCACTTATACTTAGCGTGAACTATGTCCTCATAGCGACCACAGAAGCGACAAAGGAAGACTTAACTCAGGCCAAGTATAGATTGGTAAAAGAATACTATACTACTACGAATCAAAGAATAATGAATAAAAGAATAGAGGTCGAGGGGACTCTGCGCTCAGATAACCAACTCAGATTGTGGGAAGTGCGTATCTCATCTACATATCCGCAAGTGCATCCTTTGTTGGATCGGACTTAAGGTGGAAGGTCTCCTCATTTAGAGACATGTGATCGCAATCATGCTCCAAGAGATAATCCTTTGACTCATTTGTGATATTGATGAAATGATTTGAGAAGTATTCTCATATCATGTGGTTTCATCAAATTAAATTTCTTAAATTCCATTGCCCTTTGTAACTAGTATGACTAGATGGCCTGAATCGTATTTGATGTGATCTACATGCTTCCTTGATGCGCTAAGGCCTCAACTATATCCTTCAAGTGGTATCAGAGCCTTGATCAAAGGTCTCGGATCTGATCCAATCCTTAAGGGAGCTAGGTTTTGTATATTGGATGCGTGGGTACTCGTAGTTTATGCATAAGATGCATGTTCTGATTCATTTTTCGCTAAATTAAAAAGCTAGTATTTATGAACTATTTGAGCATTGGATAATAAAATATATTTATAATGTCTAAATATGTTCCTAAATTAGTAGCCAATAGTTAACATAAATGTGTGTAAATTAAAATTCGAAAAGTTCCTACAGTGACATTGTTTTTTCATGTATTCACGGATATATAATAAATTTATGTTTTGTTATTATTTTCTCCTCATTAAATATGAAATAATCACACTAATTAAGTACAAAATAAACCAACAAATTGTTTGAGTTTATTTCGTGCACTTCCGACTCTTTTTCCCTAGATATTCCATATTTAGTGGATATGGGTTGGATGATGATTGGGTCATCAAGATTGCTTTCTTAATATGTTTATCTTTCAATGTTAATATATGAAATTATAAGTTGGCATGATTAAATTTATTCCTAATATTTATCTAAATATTTGGTTGACATCAATCACTATGAATGATTGTTTCATGACAAAACCCTAGTTCAACCTATAATAGTTGTAGGTCAACGTTTGCATGCAAAATATGTTTGCTTGATATGACTAGAAATTTAGAATCTTTAAATTATTTTAATATGCCTAAGATTTCTGAGTGATTACTATATATGTATCATGCTTGTTACCATGAACGTGACCAACAAAATATCTTAATACAATTTATACTAATTGTGTTGTCTTGAATTGATTCAGTGATGATGTCTAGGTCAAGGATATGCTAATGGGTTATTTAATTGACTCCTTACATTGTAGTGTAAGCACTCCCTATTAGTATTATCTCTCCATCTGGATTGATCTATTTCAAGGATGCGTAGCACGAGAAGTCTTGATGTACTTTAAACAACTAATTAGAATAATAAAATAGCGTATTGTAAGGGTGTATACTATGTAGTAATATCAAGCAAACCCTAATTATTTGTTAGTTGATTGATTGGACTAATTATTTATTTAATATGATTAAATTAATTAAATTCAATTATAAATAGAGATGTAAATTCCTTCGAAGAATCAATCATAATGAATGTGATTCATAATGATTAAGTAGAATTTGAATGAGATATGGAGGATCATATAAATGACATTCATGGTCTCCTATCAAGGCGAAGGGTTCCGTCACCTCGGATTGCACGCTGGAGATGCCTATGAGAAGTCATAGCTCCGACGTACAAGCACACATGGATCAGGCTCTTTGCTTCACAAAAGAGTATGATCATATACGTATTGACCCCAATATTAATTCCTCGTATTATTGGGGAAGCATTGGATTGAGCATAATGAGTACTACTCTCGTTGACGGTTAATTCAATTAACAACGGCTCAACATCACCTTAGGGGTGGTGGGTCTGGGTATTAAAGATCAAATTGAGAAATGCAAGTTGGACTTGCAAGGTAGAATGAGTTCCCGTTTCTTTTTATATGAATTACAATTTCTCATATTATTGGAATGTGAAAAAGGTAAAAAAAAACTTATCTCAGATCTTGCTAGAGATATAGTGGTAAGTATATCTCTTGCTTTGATTTTTTTCAAATTTTTAAAGTTGATTTATAATTTTTATTTTCATAGGTAAATAGGAGATAAATAGCTTCTATTCTATTTTTAATAAAAGGAAAAAATACAAGAAAATACTAATAACAAATTATGGCGTGAACAAGCATCATATCAGACATTTACTAAAATTTGTTCAAGATTTAACAAGTACAGAAGAGATTTAAGAAAAATAGACACACATAAAAAAAAGCAATTTGGTAGGGTATTTTTGCAATAAAATATAAGTACATGGTATCGCATCCAAATTACCCAAAAAGATTACACTTAATTTACAAAATTTTAGACAAAGATTAATTAACTAAAAGTCACAAGGGTTTTGTTGCAATTGTCATAAGCACGACACTTGAGGTGCGAGGACCATTTTGAAATATGCAAAAAGTATGGGGGTCTGATGAAAAATATACAAAAGTTTTTACACTAAACTTGATATTTATAGGGCTTGATATAAAATACAAAAGGCATGGGGGTTACTTATTAATTTACCCAAAGGCGCCTCATATAATGGCGGAGAACTCACCACATGGAAAATCATGCGCTCCTTGCGCATTACTTCAGCTTAATTCAAGGGCTCAGATTAGATCTTGTCCTGCTCCTTGATCAGGCGACTCTCGAAGCAACTGGTTTGTTAAACAATAGATTCAAGTGTTAGTTGACAAGAGGCCATCTAGTGTGTTAAAATGGCAGCCTTTACTAATGATTCTCATGTTTATACAGCATTGATTAACACAACTTTAACGATGTAGATGACGACCTTGTAGGAGGAGAGGGCGAACGACACTCATCTGGCGTGTTGTAGTCACATACTATATAATCAATCGTCTGTCGATGGGAGGCCACATGTGTTACAACAATAAAAATTATTAGTAATATTAAATGAAAGACATTAAATTATTCAAGAGTTCATATCAAAGTTAATGAATATTTAGTTAATATTTAGTGATGGTCTTGTAGATGGAGAGGGTGAACATTGCTCATCATGTGTGTTGTGATCATGTACTCTACGATCGGTTGCCCGTCGACCGGGAGGGGAGTCTACATTATAACAAACCAAGATTAGTAATTTTATAAAAAAATACATTAAATTTATAGGAGTTTGAAATAATTGAGATAGAAACAATAACATGAGATATCAAATATATGCATATATTATTACCTTTACTGGCTCAAATTTGCTTTTTAATATGCTTCACTTTCCTCATCAGAATCATATATATCTTTTTCATGTAAATTGTAATAGGCTCGTGATTTGTTCTGATCAGATTCTCCATCCAGGTCTTCCAATATCGTCAACAAAAAAATTGTTCAACCTGATTTGCATGTGCAAATGGTTCTTTTGTCCCCAATATATAATTTTGATTTAAACTAATATAATCATCTTTGTTCTTTTACAAAACCTCTATTTTTATTGTATACATCAAGTTGCATTTTAAAATGACAACATGCTTGTTGTGTGTGAAACTGCATGTCAATGGTCTCATTACCTCAGCATAGTAGCCATCCAAGCATGGTTGAAGAAGAGATTTCACAACTACACTACACACTTGCGTTCTTCTATGTAAGTCAACAGATTTGATTTGAAATCTAAACTCATTAACCATATAAGTAGTATATTTATGGGAAAATGCAAATGGTCTTTCACCTACAAAATTCCAACTCAAAAGTCCATCTACCATCTTGACAATATTTGTTTTGATTAACTTTAGACCTAAACCATCGTAAGAAATTATTTACATAGATAGACTTTCACCGTTAAAGATTTTGAAACAAATCATTCTACTCTTCAAAAAGATATCAAGCTGTTTAATCCGCATTAGTATGTTGCAATGGGCAAAATTCATCTCATTAGCATCTAACAACTTTTAAGTTGTTCCACTAGCTGGCTTTCCATAATATGAAAGAATAGATAAAATACGATCATCGTCATTATCATCATCATCCATTTCATCTTTACTTTCTTCTAAGAAGTTAAGGATATCATTTTCATCACCAATATATAATGATGAAAATTTGACACATTCTTCAAAGAGATAACCCTCTACTATAGTACCTTCTCAATGAGCCATATTAAAGACATGATATTTTAACTCCTTAAGAAATCTCTCTTTGGATACATCCATTTATATTGTATCGGTCTTGCAATTCGAGCTTCGTTAGCCAAGTGAACTATCAAGTGAACCATCACATTAAAGAATGATGGTGGGAAAATCTGCTCCATCTTGCATAATGTCTCAACAATATCGGTCTCCCACCTTATTAAAAGGACATGATCAAGAACTTTATAATAAATAACTCTGAAATAAAAACCGAGCTCCATCAATGGTTATAGTATATTATTCGAAAGACATCCACACAAAGCCATTGGCATGATCACTTGCATACACACACACATGGTAATCATAGCTCTTGAAACTGAAAACTTTTCTCTCAACTACATTAACATTTTTTGATAAATTTATTGCATAGCCATCAAGAACCTGAATCGCTTTTAGCAGGAGCAGAACTAGGAATTTCATCAAGAGGGTCAAGTATACATATATCTTGTATAAGTAAAAAATGAAAAAAAAATGTAGTTTCAAATTATATTTGTTAGTATAGTTAACAATTTCAAATGTGATTTTTAAAATTTGATAAACTTACCATTTCAATGTTATTTGAATTTTTCAATAAGGTATAGACTATTTTTTCATTGGTGATTTTCTAAATAATTTTTTGTAAAAAGTTCATATTTAAATGGAAACAATAAAATTTATTTCATTTGCAAAGAGAAATAGAAATAATGAGAGAGTTAAATGAGCCACAATCTCATTCTATATAAAATTATATTTATATTGTTTATATTTTAATGATTAAAGATGACTTTTTTAATAATTAAAGGATGGAATTAATTTTTTTAAATAAGAGAAAGAGAAAGGATGGAGAGAGGTAAAGTGAGTAGAGCTATTTTTTAATAAAAATTGCAATAATGGGATTTGAAGTTCTTTACTTGAAAGATGTAATGCTTTGCCAATAAATCATTAAGCATTCAACATTAAAATTTGAGATTGTTCTTTATATATTTAAACCTTAAGGAGGCATCATATTAAAAATTAACATCATTATATAAGTGAAGTGTAAAAATTAAGGAGTGGCCATGGCCCCCCTAAGATATATGCTAGTTCCGCCCCGTCTTTTAGAACGTAAAATAGTTTCTCATTTTTCAAGACAATGTATAACTTGCATTGGGTAATTCAAATCTATTCTCTGCAACCTAAATTGATGCAAGTCACTTTTAATTCACAATTGTTGAAGGTCCATAAAACCGTATATCTTTTTGTATTCCACCCATACAAATTTGCATATGCAGGAAAATCATTAATGGTCCATAAAACCGTTGCTCGCATATAAAAAGTTTCATTTATATATGCATCATATGTTTCAACTCCTTTGGCCCACAAAACCTTCAATTCTTCGATTAATAGTTGTAGATATACATCAATTGCATTTACAGAAACTTTACTGTCATGTATTAGTAATTGCATCATCACAAACATAGATTTTATGCACATCCACTATTGTAAAATGTATGTGAATACGATGATTGGCATATAGAGTAGTTAGTATTCATGTTCCCGAAAGGATTGAAACCATCACTTGCAATTCCAAGTCTAACATTACGCATCTCACTTGTGAAATCTGGATGTATCGAATCAAATATTTTCCCATCCTCGGTATCAGCCGGATGGTATATAAGACCATTCCAATCATCTTTTCTTATCTTCTTATGTTATAACATCTATTTTTCAGTTTTTTATGATTGGTAGAAGCGTTACAACCTAGGAACTAAAGGGAAATATGACATAATCTTTTCTGACTTTTTTCTTTTCTTATTGCTGACTTCAGCTTCACAAATATCTTTGTATCTTGAACTTTTAACAATGTGGACAAGATTCAAGATGGTTATTCTCTTGAGAAAATAAAATAGAATCATTTGGATATGCATCAATATTCACACAATTCATTCCTAATGCATGAAAACTCTTCTAAGCCTCATACCAACTTTGCGGATAATTTTGTGGATTCTTGAATACTGGAAATTAACTGAAGTATATTTGACATTATCATAGTTGTTGCTCGATGTTTAACTTTTAATTTGAATAGGTTTAAGATGAACTTAAATCAAGGCATCTTCAGCTGTTGGCAATGGGTTCCTCCGCTTCCATAAAGGTTTTGAGAAATTGATCCCTTCCTTCTCAGCCTCCTCAACATTGTTCAAATTACCTCCGAATTGAATAGGTTCATCTGCTCCCATAAGAGTAGTAATGTCTTCATGTCACTCTTCGAATTTCACAATTGTTGATTGTTGCCTTTCCTCCTCTTTTTGTAAATTCCATATAATGTATCTCTACCACCACCCATTCAAAATAATGTGATCATATATCTCATATTATCCATACATTTACGGTAAAGACAATAAATACAGTCCTTGTTAGATCCATATATGTACCGTGCTCTATCAGAATGAAATGTCCAGTCTAAAAAATCAGACTCCTCGACTATATACTTCAATATATGAGCATCGCTTAGTCAACCAAATCTTGTCCATCTACATAAAGTATATAAATCCATCATTTTTCATAATAGGAGAAACTATAATAGGGGTATGTTGTTGACATCATCGGAAATCCTAAATATAGTTATAAATATAAAAAATATCCTGAAATAAAGATTACAATATTCTTCAATCATTAAATAAGATATAAATACATTTATTTGCAAAAATGAATGTCTAAGGATGAGCTTTGTTTATGTTCTTCCTATGTCTCTCACACCGTAGACACTTTTTTTTAGAAATTGTTTTTGAAAGATCTCTGTACTAAGCCATGGAATCGCTGCCATCCTTTGCACCCAATTTGAGAGAATGCACCATTTTTTAGTGAATCGATAATTTTAAATGGACCAAAGATTTGTGCCAAAGGAAGAGAAAGATAAGCTTAGAATAGACATCATCCACGCAACCACCTAATGCAAAAAGGATGAATGAGCATAAATAGCAACCCCATTCAAGATGCATATCTATCTGATTTTAAAATCATCCCCAAGAGTAAAAAACCATCTATGAAAAATATTCAATTAAAAATAAAACTTTTCTCTTAAAAATTTAAAATTACAAAAACTTGGACATCATAAACTTGCAAATAACCCATGCACGCAAGTCATCCCTTAATTCCTTCTCATAGCAACCACTTGTTTGTCTCCTCATTCTCCATCCCATCACTATTCCCTTATTCTCTTTCGGTTTTCTTGTTCAGTTCCTCCACATGTTGCTTCCCTGTCCATGAATTTTTTTCATCTAACTCATGTTTATACCAGAATGAATGACAAGTTCATTGGTGTTTGATTTTATCTTTCTGAAAAGCCAAAGGATGACTGCAAGATTTTAATAGTTTTTTTAAAGGAATGCATGCTAAAAATAAGTAGTTGTCCAGTCATATAGTAGAGAAAAAGTACTTGACACCATTTTAATCATGTCTGCAAGTGTCTGAATCATCATTTCAGTAAATTGCAGTCTCCACAAGGCAGCAAATGATAACTCAAACGAACCAGTAGCAGTCTGTGCCATCTAATTAAATAAACAGTTCAACTAAAAGGAACAAGGTAAATAGTTCAACTGAAAAGAACAATCTAAAACAAGCAGGAGAAAAATAAAACAAACAAATATTTCAACTGAATCCTCCAAGTGATTTGACTCTAGTCTACTTCTTGATGTATCATTTCACTTTCTTACATGGGGGACACAAGTTACTATTGGGACCAAGAATATTGGTACTCTCCATGGCAAGCTAATGAAAGCAACATCTATAATAATTAGGACGAAGATAAGTATCATATGCTTGCATGAAACAAAACAAAAAGGAGAAAAAGCTAATGAACGAGCTTTAAGTTATGGTGTTAAGAAAAAGAGATAGCATTATTGTGTATAACCAAACCAATATAGCTTGTGAAGAATGAGAAGAAGAGAGTGATTTACCATAATGGTTAGAGCTAACAAAGGAGAGGCATTGTGCGGCTTGCTAGTGTTGAGTTGGGGCTTGGGAGGGAGTAGTGGGCCGTGCTGGGGCAAGGAACGGATTCTGGAGCGAGATCGGTAGCCGTGCGAGAAAGAAGCGATGGGGAGGGAGTTGGGGGCGAGACCGGCAGCCATGTGGGGGAGCCTCGGCGGGGTGGGGGTTGGATCTTGAGGGTGAGATCGTGTGGGGAGAATGAGCCGGGGGATCTAGTTGGGGGTGACGTGTGCGACATGGGGAGAAGGAACATTAAGGGAGGGTTTTGTTGGAGGGAAGGAAGTAGGGTTTCACATGAGGGATTTTGGGGATGAATTTGATTTTGGAAAATTAGAAAAAGGGTCATTGGTTGAGGGAGGGATGATTTAATTGGAGGGATTTTGGGGAGGGAAATTAGAAAGGGGGATTCAATGGAGGGAAGGAATGAGGAAGTCATTGGAGAGATTTTGGGGAGGGGAATTAGAAAGGGGATTCAATGGAGGGAGGGAATGAGGAAGTCATTATAGAGATTCTGGGGAGGGACATGGGTTTGAGAAATTAGAAAGGGGGGATTTCATCCACAATATGATAAAAATAATCAAACAAATTAACTGTTAGCTTGAATTGTCTTATTATAAATATACAAAATTTTGTATAGTGAAATAATTAGTTTTCTTCGGTTTGTTTAAACTATAAAAAAATAGTTAACTTTTTCCTCCATATAGGGATGAAAACGAATCAGATATACATATTTTCATATCTATATTCACTTCATCTCTATCGAACACAAATACCGATTCAGATATGATTTGTATCTGCATTAAGGAAATCATATCCTTAAAAGTACGGATATGAATTCAAATTGAATATTTATCGAATTCAAAATATGAATCGAATAAAAGCGGACCTGAGTTATAAGGAGAATAAAGATTGAATCCAAATATGTATTATGGATACAATAAATATCGATTCCGAATACATATACGATTGATTTTTTTGATCAAAGTTCATAATAATTTCTAAAAATAGCATTGAATCATAATGCATCATGACAAAAAAGAGTGTCTATGTGACTAGTGTTCTTAGTCGGAAGCAAAAAGGAGATAGAGTTTAGTAAATCTCATTCACTTACATTCCCAAACAAATGGAAGTTTATTAATATCATTATTATATTGTATTATATAATATATAATACTAATATAATAATACAAGGTTGTAGCGTAGATTATATTACCTAATTATATATAAAATAATATTAAATATTATATTCGGATATTCATATCCTGATCCGGAGATTTAAGGCATTATCATATCCGTATTCAAAAAGAAATTTATAATCCATGTCCATATTCGATCCATATTCGATTAATATCCGGATATGGATATCTGCATACGGAAAATTTTCAAATACAGTAAGTGGATATTTAGATATATCCATATCCATTTTCATTGCTACCTCTGTATCCATTGACTTAATTAATTAAGAGATTAAAAAATAAAGCCTATAGACGAAGACATAATAGATGACTAATCATGACATGATCGTAATAGCTTAACATGAGATGAGGTCCCTTAAGGATTACGTACGAAGATTTTATCCCACATTTAAAAAGTTAAAATGTCTCCAAGAAGATTTGTAGTGGCTCTAACATCACAAACGACAAATTCTCAGCACATTACTTAATTTTTTATTTTTATAAAAAAATCAGAATCATATATATATATATATAATGGTCATTGCATTTCTAACAATGAGAGAATCAAAATCCGATATTTTATTACATGCAGATATAATGGTGGGATTGAATTATTCTTATGCATGCTAGGTTTGGTCACGATGAAAGTTTTGTGGTCTCAAATTATTAGTCATGGTAATAGTACCGTGGTTAAAAACTATTGGTCACGTTAATAGTACTGCAGCCTAACATATTTTGTCGCGGTAATTATCATTGCAATTAAATTTAAATTACGATAATTTACCGTGCCACAACATTATTTATTGTGGCTTGATCGCGTGGCTAATGAAATATTTTTACTAGTCTTACCCAACTTTGAATATTTTATATTTCAATATATTTAGGATTATTTAAACAATAAAGTCCAATGCTATTTTAGTATATGGAGATCTTTTTTCCATTCACACCCATGTGTTTTTCTTCTTTTCGATCGTATGTATGCTCTTGTCTTTCAATTTCTTTTATTATATTTTGTTGAATGTCCTTATTTTACCTTTTTGGCATGCCTTCTAACATTTTCATCACGGAACTTTATCAAAATATGTGAAATTAATATTTATTTCCTACGAGTTATTATGGTTGACTAATGATAGTTTTACATGGTGCATAATGTTTTTAGATTATATAATGATGCGATCCAATCCATAGGGTTTTAGAAGAGTACATATTACAAAGAAATTGTTGGGAGATGAGCAACAAGCTACGCCGCCAATCCCTTTTGGATGGCAAATCCAATTCTTCGGAACACAACATCCAAAATGGTGTAAAATGACAAATACACGTTTCAGCGAGGAGAGATAATATATAAAATAATTACATGAACTTTACAAAATCTCAAAAATATTGAAAATTTTAAGAGTAGCCGATAACGACTGAACCAGAGAATTGATGTGTATTCAAATCTTTTTGGAAAAATATCAAAACTTCCACAAAATCTCAAAAAATACGGAATTCATATATGATGCATTCATTCAACATAAAATATAAGCATCCCTGCAGAACGCCCCGTATTCACTGCACTTAATTATTTTTGCAAGTACGGTTTTACGAATTTGCTGATTAAAAACCTCATTTCTTAACCGGTTGCATAGATTTATATCCATAATGACGGCGCACGATTTATCTATCATGAATCGGATCAGATCAACATCGAACGGGTTGAGTATCCGCCCCGCGACCACATCAACACCCAATCCTTCCATCAATTAATGTCATCCGATGACGAAATCCAGAAGAATAGAGAGATCACTGTGCATTTCCATTCGCTGTTGCGTCAGCCGCTTCTCATTATGTCTCATTAATTTCCACAATTTTCGGAGGTATTATATCACCAGTGAACTGATCATATTAACCTAGATGCTGCTGGGCTTTAATTGTCACCATCGGAGTCCGTGTCATCGCCGTCTTCCTCGTAGAAGAAGCGAGGCAGCTGGAGACGAGAATCAGGATGTTGCGCATCAATCTCTACTTGCATCGTACGGCACTGGTTGTGGAACTCGACCTCCGTGATGAAGAGGCGGAAGTCGATGCCAAAGAGGAACTCCAACTCCATGGCGTTTAGGCGTTGCAAGGCCACCAAGTTGAGCGTAGCCAACAGCGCGTTGTTGTCGTAACTGAGACAGGTTAGATAATGAACCATGGTCCATAATCAGCGTGAAATTTAAACAGGTCAACAGAAACCGTTAACATGCAAGAAGAAACATAAGCACAGATAAATGTAACGAAAAACTGAAATTTCGATAACCAAATCACGGTAACAACTAATCTGAATAGCCTAAATAACCGATTTAACCAATACGCACACCACCTGAATAAAATTAATCACAGTCCTTAATCAACTGTGATTAACGAAAACTAATATATGAAGGAAATTAAGGCATGGAGTCGAGAGAAAACTCACTCATCTTCCAGAACTTGATAGCTACGACGACGGAGGTGAGCATCAGGCAATGGGCATTAAACGGGTCGATGAATATGTTGTTCAGGTAGCAGAAACGGGAAATGTAGATGAACGCGGCCATGTAGCAGCAAGGGCTGCATTCGAATTCCTGGAAGATCGTCATCAGATAATCCTCCACAGAGAACGTCGGCCTATGCCTGCAGTCGAATCCTGTCAACTTCTTCGGCTGTCTCCGACGCATATCGTGCACCGAATCGACGTCATTGCGCTCGGCCAGGCTCGCCAATCGGGATGCAAGGACGGATATGAACCTGGGAGCTAACCGGGGCGCCATTGAGACCGAGACGTTCTGAAGAAGATCGGTAGCTTTTACGTGAAAGTTATTTGAATTGGCAGTTTGTTGAGACGTTGTCAGCAGAAACAGATTTGGGCATTTTGTATAATTTTCAAAAAGATAAAATTGTATTATGGATATTTACATGTACCTACACTATTTATTTGCTATCACACATAAAGCCCGTATTTGTCAAAAACTTAGTGCACACCCCAGTAATCTTCGTGGCCATTGCATAACTTGCTCTCAAGTCATCTGTCCTCGAAGAAGTACGGACGACGGTGGAAATTTATTCTTCTTCTGAATAGGGACGAAGACATTATTTATCCATATACATTCATTCATATGGGATGTGTTTCAAACAATATAAAAATCTAGGGAGATATACACCTTAGGCCGAATTAATATCTGTTTTTCCACTAATATTAATATATCAATGATCAATTAGCCGTTTTTATCTTCTTTACTGAGCTTGTTGCTTGTGAATATCCCATCAAATCCTGCAATCTTTGGTATAATTGTCATCTTCATAAGCTTGTAGCTTGCTTTCTCGTCAAAGTTGAATCTTGTAGTATTGTAACTACCATTGTCGAAAGAGTTTTGTACAACTGATCGTGATTTGAATAAATAGCCTCTCCCCCTTTCCCCCACCGTCGTAAGCGTGTAGTTCGCTTTCTCATCGAAATTAATTCTGTCGACCCTCTACACCTTCCCCCACCACCTTCCTCTTCCCAACACCCACCATCAGTGTCCTCCTGTTGCCCTCCCAACTCCGCTACCAACACGAAGGCATGTTGCCCACTCGCCATCTTCGGTTTCCTGCAATATCTTCGCTGCTCCCATATTCTGATCTGAAGCGCACCCCCCCCCCCCTTCCTGTTGGTTGTGTTGTGGACGGAAGTCACGTTGTTGTATCCCTCCTGACATGAACCAACCCTCCTCCTTGCAGCAACCCCATGAAACCCCTCTCTCCTCCTACGACGGCATGGGGCCTCCCTTCATCCTCCCAACAGTTGTGCACCCTCGACCTCTCTTATCCTGCGACAGCGAGGAGGTCAACCTCATCCTCGGCTACTCCTGTGATGTGTTTAAAATGGATAAAGGATGAATCAGATAAGAGATGTGTCTCCTTGCTCGCCCAATAGATGGAGGCATGCACATTACGGATAGTCATGGATTTTACTCAAGATAAGCTAGCAGCCACGCACGCCACCTATGCGGCAAAATACCCAACAGAAGAAACCTCTTCCCCAAGGTCTCCCTTGTTGTGCACCATCTCTTCCTCATGCATTACTCAATTACAAAGTATATTTGATCTATGAGAAGGAAAAATTCCTATGGGTGTGCTTTGTGCACCCAGCCGCCAACTACCTTCTTTGTTTCCTTCTGAGAAAGGGATCTTATTGTGTCCATTTCGAGATTTTCATTATTGCTTGTATGGTAGAGAGGGCAGCAATGACTTTACACGTTTGATCTCTCATATCAAAAGAGTGCATCTCTCTAGTGAAGAGTGTTGTATCTTTTTGCAAGGATCTCTTCAAAAAGACTATGACTTATTTCTTGATGTGGATCAGACCTTGTGGGTCTTCGATCATTGGTTATGTGGGAAGTATGTGAAGGTACAAGCAAGGAGTCGCTTATGCCATAACAATGATAGTATCACTCGGGTCACTAAGGAGGTTGGAGAGATTGAAAATCGCATGGTTGGCATCCTTAAGCCTCTCTAGAAAAGTCTTGAGATATCTACTGATATGGAGGATTAGACTTTGATGGCGACCTTCTTGATCGGGTCTTTAGAGGACCTATCTTGATAGTGAAGAGCATCCCCCTTAGATGTCGACTTGACTTCTCTCAAGCTTTGAAGACATCTTTTGATAAAGTGATTGCTGAGCCAGGATCTGTTTCTACATGGGTGATGTTGTTGTTTTTCCATGTTGTACTTTGCAGGTGTTCTGTCCTCAAAATAGACATGATTGTAGGTATGGCAACAGAAAATATATACAATAACGTTGTATTGATGAATCCTCATTCATCACTCTTTATTCTTTTATTTTAGCTAATTATCTTGGCAAAGCATCATGTAAATAAGTGTAAATACAATAACTTAGCAATAAGCATGCATGTATTAATATATCATAATTAGCATGTATTTATGCAAAAATAAAAAAATAAAGAATAAAAAGAAAAAGAAGGAAGTATATAGAATAAATGCTGAGTGACCCGAACCCCCAAGAGAGGGCTAAGCATTGGCATGATCGCCAAATAAAATAGGTAGAGAGAGAATAGGGCCACTCCATCTTATATATATTTATCATATGTGGACATACTTTATTTTTACAAAAATAAATATAAAAATATGTTTTTATTTCCTTGTATATATTTCTAAAAATAAAATAAAATAATAAATTAGAATAGAATAACATTCTCTCTCTCTCACTTGTATATAATACATGTATATTTGTCTCCTTCCCTATTTATTTTATACTTGTAAATAAATAATAAAAATAAAACAAAAATTATTTTACACTCTAAAAATTATGTTGTAAATAAGTAAAATATAAAATTGAGGTATTTTTGTAAAAATAAAAAAATAAAATAATTGTACAAAACACATAGGTATTTTATACCTGTATATAACACAATATACTGTATATACAATAATTTATTTTTCATAAAAAAATAAAAATCACAGAAAAATAGTTTGAAAAATAACAAACAATTTTCACTTTATGCACTTTTTAATTTAAAATCAATTACTATTTTTAATTGAATTTGTAAATATTTTTGTAAATCTTATTTTCTGATTGGTCCACGACAGATCGTTGACTCGGGTCAACCCCCTCTTCCAGGGTTTGACCCGACTCGACTGACCCCTGGACCTCCTTCTCCGATTTACCCCGGCCGGATCGTGCACCTGTTTGCCCTGCATTTCTGCCCGTGCCTTCCCCATGGATCCAAGATTCTCGCGGATCCCTAGGGAAGTGAGGATCCTTCTAGGATTGCGTGCCTTGGCCCGATTTCTCTAGCTACCTGGGAAGCTTTATAAATTTCTTCATTCGCCTCCCCAGCGAGGTAGCTCGCGCCACACCCCTTCTTGATACCCTAGAATCCCTCAGCAAGTTGACAGTAGTCTGAGGCGACATTCAGTGGCTGATTTGGTGTTGTGTAGCCGAAGTTCACCCTTCGTGGCCGGAGAACAACCGCGAGAAGCCTCCTTCGCCTGACGTAGCCTGGTCGAGGCCATAACCCCGTCGTCCATCTCGCCTGGAGCTTAGGATCGTGTTCAAACCCTCAGGTAGCCTGTTAATCTTTCCTAGCTCCGTAGTTTGTCAAATCCTTTATTTGTACGCCGCATGTGCTCCGCCAGCTCCGACCAGCCTATCGGAGCTCTGTCACCCTCACCCATCCGTTCAGATCGCCCTACACCTTCCCACACAATCTGATCACCCTGATCTTAGCTTGCATTGCTGAGATTAGGTCCTCGATCTCCCTCTGTCACGACCGCCGAAAACACTCATTCTCCTTCGCTTCTTTGGTGTTCTTCCCTAATAACCCAGATCGGAGTTTGCCTCCGAGTCTTAGCTTCGCATTGCAGGTACCCTGGGGCCGTGAAGAGCCACATCTGCTTCACAGTTGCTCGACGGAGCGACCCCAGACCCTTGCTCCACTGTTTTGTCCATCCAACCATTCGCCGGGCGATCAGAGCCCACGACTCGACACAGAGTGCCTCCCCGGAGGTGCTCGACCCATTGGAGGTCTGATTGGCCGGACGGATTCGCCCAGATCCCCATTCGAAGTTCATCAGTGCGATGTTCATCCACCACCTTCCGTTGCCGTTGGATGAGGAGCAGAGTACCCGATGCCATCCGAGCCGTCCAGTGTTGCAGCCTTTCGGCCATTGATCTGACATCATCTGACAGATTGCGCCACACGTAGAGAACATTCCCTGACCGTCAGATCGGCCGTTGCAGAGGAACAGAGCCGCACGATCGAGCCCCTGCCAGCAGCTGACACCTGTCCCCCCACGTGCCTCTCACGTGCCTCCATGGGTATATTGCTCTTTTCATCATGTGTTTATTTTCGTTTATGTTTTAGTTTGTAAAATAAAAGTTACAGTTGGAGCATTTGCATATTAGTCCTTGTAGTTTTTAGAATTTACAGTTTAGTCCTTCTTGTTTGGGTATACGTGCCTGGTCACGTGCGTTGTGGGATATTTGTAACTTTTGACCTGAATTTTGCATATGTTATTGATTGAGTGAATGTTTTTCAGAATTGCATATATGCCCTGTGAATGATGATTTATGACATGTGCATAATTTATTGGAAAAATTGTAGATTTTTTCCTGGACTTTTATTACTTGTTATTTTTTAGAACCAAAACTTAAATAAATTGCTTTTAGATCCATGTTATCTGTGTGTTTTGTTTTTAATCACATAAAAATCAAACATACTCCAAAAATACCAAAATTTTTACACATAGCTCCTGCTACTGTGTAGGATTTTTGGTAATTTTTGGGATAAATTTTGATTTTATTTGACATTTTCTAAAATTCAAAAACCTTAAAAAATGTCTCTGTTTGTTTTAAAAAATCAATTAAAAATATAAAAATACTTTAAAAATTCCAAAAAAATCAGTGTGTGTTTGTTTTGTTGTGTTTTAATTTCTATGTGATTTTTGCTCTGTTATCTTTTATAAAACCCTTAAAATTTGAAAAAGACTAAAAAGTTTATAAAATTATTAAAAATTCATAAAAAATAAAAAAAATATGTTTTAGTTTCTGTAGGTAGCTTTTATTCACATAAAATTATTGTCTAGATTTTATAGGCATTTTATCTATTTTTAAAGTGCCTTTTAATCTCGACTGCACATTGTTTTTATTTTTCTTCTTTCTTTTATTTTTAGAAAATTAAAATAAAAATTAGAAAAACCATAAAATTCCCAAAACATTTGCATATTTAAAAAAAATAAAAATATTTTTGTTTTGAATTTTTAAGTCATTTTAGACCTTTAAATAATTACTAGAGTGTGATTTTTGGCCCTTTTCTATATTTCTTTTCTTAATAGAAAATCATAAAAAAATTAAAAAATTAAAAACCACCAAAAAATCTTTTCTTTCTTGGATTGCCTTACTACTTCATACGTTTCATTCTGTGCTCCTTGTGTTCGACCCTAGTTGCTATACCAGGTTAAATAACTAGCAAGACCACTTGCCTCGTTTCTCATGTTTGATTTCTTTAGTTGGTGGTCTACTTTTTCTTAATTGAGCCACGCTTCGTCGGTTGGGGTCGCAACGACCTTGACCTGATTTTCTGAGACTTAACCCTAGTCGATTTTCCATTTTCGATTTTGTTTCTATTTTCTTCTTCATTTTATTTTTCTTTATTTGCTTTTTATATTTGTTTCTGTTTTTGTTTTCATTTCTTTTTCTTTGTTTTTATTCTTAGTTATTTTATTTTATTTTATTTTTATTTTTATAACTTTGATCTGACCACTTTGTGTTCTTTCTTTCTTTCTTGCGAGGGCCCGACGAGCGAGGGTGGCTTTCTTAGGAGCGTCGAGGCACCCAAACGAAGCGGAGGCGACTCGTTTTTGCATCGAGCCGCAGGAGAGCGTAGGAGTGGAGGAGCAGGACCCTTGGAGGAGTTTTAGCTTTATTTTATTTTCGTTTCCATTATTGTTGTAATAATACATGACTCAGACTTGGACTTGGCCTATTATCGGGGTCTGTTTCTCCGAGCATCGGTGTGCTCAGGGGACCTCACCGAGATTTTTACGCCGGTTTTGTTTTCTTCGAATTTTCTTTTATTTTTTATTCTCGAAGATTTTGGCCTCTAGACTTGGGATTTTTATTGACTGTGATGTAATTAATTAAGGCCCCAGCCCTAATTGCTTGCCTGTACCTATAGATCGCTAAGTGGACGTAATTAATTAAGTCACAAAAGAAAAAGCTAATTTGGTCACTGAGAGGTCATGTACCGCTGGAGGCCGTATACAGCGCTGGTAGGATCCGTTGTGGTGGACACCGATCGACATCAAAGGCCGGACCCCGACCTCTCTTGTTGACCTATTAGCTATTGTTCTTCTCGAGTAGAAATTTTCTGTCTAAGGTCGATTTCTTCTTGCATCATTTAGGTAGTTTTAATTTTGTCTTTATTTTATGCACGGATCACCCTGCATGTAGAGAGTTGGCGTCATGTACGCATTTCTGACTTTACATGCATCATAGTGTTTGACCGCGCATCGGCTTTTTTCGACTTCTCCCCCTATTTTTGGACTTAAAATAATCAGGAGAATCAGAAAATTCATTAGGCGTTGTTTGCTTGAAAAATATCTAAAAAAGAAAAACTATAAAATTGGGACTGCTAAACATACTTGAGTCTAAAAGACACCTCAATGAAAAAATTGTCTTAGGAGAGAAACCCCCACATTGTCTGGTTTGGATGAGAGAGAGAGAGAGTGCACACTAAGCTAGAGCCATATCCGACCTCTTTTCATACTACTGATTTCATGTTAGTCGTTCTCCAATGAGGATCGCTCCGGTTTCCGGTAAAGTGGACCGCGGTATCCTTATAGAGCAAGTTAATCGGGTAGCCGGTAAACGGTCCGCAACTTGTACTAGCTGGGAAAGATCTAACCTTGGGATCGAGACAGTATCTTGAGTGTGTTGGATTCCTAACAACTTGCTTAATCGCTCTGATAGAGTGATTTATCATCTAATAAAATCGACAAGATAAAAGACCAAACCTTATGAGGTGAATTGGGGGTTTGTTTGACCGATCTTGTGTGTTTTATAGATCTCATCTGCCTTCACTCTCCACATCACGATGATGGGCCGGAGGTCCCTTAGGCAGCCTTGGGCTGCACCGCTTTCGGGCACTCCGCCCCAATGATCTAGGTTGGTTCGTGAGAGCCAAGACCCGCTCTCCAGACCCGAGTTTGACTCCACCCTGTTCCCCCTCGACCACCCTTCTACTAGTCCTGAGGTGCCCGAGCAGAGACCGCAACAGATGTTTGTTCATTTGACGGCACCTGAGTTTAGGTCTTTTTCCTTTGTAGAGACCATGGCCAGCGGCGAGGAGCGCACGGATGGACCCAGCCAGACCCACACCTACATACTCGACTAGGGTGCCATAAACAACACCCTGTTAGCCTCCCTGGAGACCATGCAGCATCAGATCAGAGACCTGGGGGCTTTCATGGTTGATATGCGCAGGGAGATGGCACAGATGAGAGAGGACAGAGAGGAGCAGAACATAGCCAGTGGAGGAGGAAACATTCCTGAGGGAGGAGAGCCAGATGAGCCAGTACAGCCAGCAACACCTGCACGTCTGATGAGAGAGTTGCACAACCCTAGTGTGACTCTGACACACCGATGGATCCAGGTGCCAGCCATTCTGGGAGATTTCAAGCTCCCTCCCCAGACCATCCAGCTACTGCCTAGATTCCACGGGCTTGCCACCGAGGAGCCGTACCTCCATCTCTAGGAGTTTGAGATGATCTGCAGCACGGTCCACGATAGACTCGTGGACGAGGACACCATCAAGATGATGGCTTTTCCGTTTTCCCTCGTCAATAGAGCAGCCTATTGGCTAAAGCACCTAGGGAAATACGTCACATCATGGGAACAGCTCCGGAACGAGTACTTGAATATGTACTATCCACTCGGCCGGATAAATGTAGCGCGAGTCCTCATCAACAACTTCTCCATGCTTCCCAACGAGCAAGTCCATGAGGCATGGGACAGATTTAGAGAGCTCATTGATTAGTGTCCTCATAACGATATCTCCAAGCCCAACCTTGTTCAGAGTTCTTCTGTGGGCTGACACCGAAGTTGCAGGGGCTAGTGAACGCATCCTTTGGGGGTTCCTATTTCGCCAAAGATGAGGATCACGTCTGGCTCATATACGAGGAGATGGTAGAGAATTATACAGTCATGTCCTAGACCCGTCTTTACACATAGGGGAAGCCCACACCACAGGTCGTGTCCAATCAGAGGATAGGACGGGTTGATGCAGGTCCTTCCACATCTTCGGCAACTGCAGCACAGGCAGAATCGTCGGCCGTTGATATGGGTATCATCAGCGAGTAGCTGGACTGCATCGAGATTATTGAGAAAAACAGTGCCAGGGCATGTCTCAGATAGATCAGATGGCACATGCGCTGAGTGACCTGAAGACCCAGATCATGTGTCTCCGGGAGGCACATACGGCTTCTCAGCCCCGTCTCAGGTCATGGGCTAATCCCAGCAGCAGCAGCTTGACCCAGCCCTCCGCCCACTACAGACAGGTGCACTATATTCAGGCAGAGCCGTTCCAATAGACGCATCAGTAGTACGTCCAACTCCCACCGTCTCAGGACACTCAGATGGTGGTCTACCAGCCAAATCAGCCCCTGCCAGTTCTTCCCTCACCCACTTACGAGCAGGAGCTGTTGATGGAAGTCAACGGGATTTGGTATGACTAGCCTCAGCCTGGGATCCGTCGAGACCATCCCAGATTCTGATGGTCGACCGGAGGTGCCTCATCCCAGCAACGACCTCCAGTTCAGGGTGGTCAGTACAGCCAGCAGCAACAGTAGCCCCAGTTCCCACAACCACAGCCACACTACCAGCAGGGTCCTCATTCCCATCAGTAGGGATAACCGTGGAGGCAGCAGTAGAAGTCTCAGCAGTATTCTCACCAGTATCCCCCTCATCCTTCCTAGCAGTAGCAACCTCACTTCCAGAGAGGCAACCTATCCGGTTCTCATGGGCCAGCCTATGAGAACCCATCACTTGATGATTTGGCCCGCCTTATCTCCGTGCAGCAGGCCACTTTCAGGCGAGAGATGGATGAGTTCCGTCAGGAGATGAGGGAGATAGTGAAGGGCAAGGCCGCCATACCCGCTCGGATCGAGCTGAATCCGAACAACCTGAAGAGGAAGTCTGAGCAGGTAGAGTTTACAGAGGTTACCACTCCTAATGACTCATTAGGTGATATTACTGCATATACTTTTGATGCTGACTTTGTTACACTCAGGAGTGGTAGGATGCCAGCCGACGGCACCTCGTTTGAGCGACGACACCGTGAGGACTCAGGAGAGCCAGGCGAGGAGGAGAGCGGTGCTGAGGCCGCTCATGATGATGATGATGACGGTGGTGCTGACGCCACCAAGGATGTAGATCCAGTCGATGGTACTGAGGCCGTCGCTTCACCAGATGCAGGAGGTGGTGTTGATGCCACCAGATATGATGATGTTGGGCTAGAGTACGGTGTTGATGCCACAAGTCCAGATGTCGCGGGTGGTACTGAGGCAACTCATTCTATTCCTGTTGCATTTCCTTCTTTTCTTGTATCTCAGGACTATTTAAAAATCAATAAAGGAAAGGGTTCTATATTTGTGAGTCCATCTGCGATGGCTGGGGATGTTTGTATGAATTCTGTTTTGCCACAGCAGCAGGGACCTGATCTTAGCCCTCCATTTGAGGAAGTCCCAGCCATCCCCTTCCCTCAATCACTCTGCGTGGCTAAGGGGAATAAGAAAGAAAATCCAAAAAATCCCAGCAGTTAGAGTTCAACCAGCAAATGATAGATAGATTTCAGATTCAGCTGACTCTACTTGAGGCCCTTGAGCACATCCCTCTCTTCTAGAGGAACCTGTGAGAGAAGACCACCATTCGTATGAAGAAGAGGAACCATCATGCAGAGATCCATGTGCTCACTCGTGCCACATGCTTTGCCATTTAGAACCGTCTGCCAGCCAAAAGGCCAGATGCCGGAGCTCCCTGTGTCAGATGTCATACATGAGCATATGTTCAATCGGACTCTATTAGACATCGGTTTTCCATCAACCTACTTCCGACAACCTTACTCGAGCGATTCGAGTTTTTCCCTCTTCGACAGAGTAGGACCGTCCTTCAGTTTGCTGATAGATCTATCAAGAGGCTGAAGGGGTTGTTGAAGGACGTGGTCCTCACAATTCAGGGCCTGAAATTCCCCGTGGACTTCGTTGTGTTGGACATGGAGATCCCTGAGTCTGTGACCGATACCCCCATCATTCTAGGATACCCATTATTGGCCAAAACCAAGGCAGTGCCCGATCATGATAGCGGGAAGGTGTAATTTCGTGTCGAGGGTGAGAGTATACAAATAGAGACAGTCGATGAGACTAGAGCACGGGATTCAGCCTGCTCAGAGCAGCTCAGTGATTCAGAGCAGATGACAGAGGCAGAGTGAGACGTCCACCAGGAGTGAGATTTTATGATCACAGATGATGAAGCCGCTTGGTCAGACCACGTTTCACGTGCCATCCTCTCACACTTTGATACCCAGATTTTTAGATTCCAACATGGGAGAGCTTGGAGAGCACACTCTTGGCATAGGACACATTCGAGGCAGCAGACCACGTTCAGGAGAGCGAGGCAGTTGATATTTCTTTTGATTTAGATTCAGATCCGTCGGAGTCAGATATTGATTGGGCAGAATTTGATGAGTTGATACCGTGTCTGATTCCTACTGAGCCAGCAGCGAGGGTGGAGATTGATCCGATTCAGAGTACAGACACACCAGCAGAGCAGTCTTCACTAGATTTTCATGATCAGCGAGAGCTCTCCCATGCATATTTGGTTTCTTTCTCTCAGACTTTTCAGAGGCCAGATTTGCCAGCTCCCAGTTGCTCATAGCTGAAGCCCTTGTTGCAATCGCTGAAGTATAGATTCCTTGCGGGACGAGCATGAGATGCACCAAGTCATTATCTCAGCAAATTTGACTGGAGAGCAAGAATCTTGTTTGATAGAGGTTCTTGAAAAGTACCGCAAGGCGATAAGATGTAGTGTAGCTGATCTCCAGGGAGAAGTCCAGCTCTGTGCTCCCACCATATCTATCTCGAAGAGGACGCCAAGCCGTCGCGTGAGTTCCAACGGCGACTGAACCCGAATCTTCGAGAGGTTGTCATGAAAGAAATCTCGAAATGGTGGAGCACCAATTTTATCTACCCCATCTTTGACTCTTAGTAGGTTAGTCCATTACATGTGGTGCCCAAGAAGACAGGCACCACTACAGTTGTGAGTGAGTATGGAGAGGAGATCGCTACCCGGGTACCAACTTCTTGGAGGGTCTGTGTGGACTACAGACGATTGAACATGCCACCAAGAAGGATCATTTCCTGTTGCCTTTTATTGATCAGATTATAAAGAGGCTAGCTGGAAAGAGTCACCATTGTTTCCTTAAGGGGTACTCCGGATATAATCAGGTGGCTGACGGTTACGAAATTCGCTGCGTTAAAAAGATGTATTTTATATTTGTTCGTGCGAAAAAATAATGCTTTGTCGTTCCGTTGTAGGCAGCAATCGGAATCGGTCAAGAAAATAACCACACAAAATAATTGTCAATTTTTAATCATGTGGTGTTATGTTTATTTTACTTGGGCAAGTCCCAAGGTCGAACACAAGGAGGCAAAGGAACAACTAGAATTATGTCTATCAAAATTCATGTGCAGTTTTCAAGGCGGTCTTTTTTTTGGAATTTTTAATGCAATAAAGAATGAAAAATGCAATTTTGGCCTATTTTAGGGACTAAAATGTAAAAGTCGATCAAACGATGTCCGAAAAATATGAAACTTGGTCGAGATAATAATTATGACAAAATGAATGCACTGTAATTTTTTGGAATTTTTGGATTCAATATGAATTTTTATGAATTTTTAAATGCAAATAGAATGAATTTCAATATTTAATTATAATAAATATTAAACCAAATAATTTTCAAGGAACAAAATTATCTAAGATCTATCACTAGGTATTGATCTCAGAAAAATCCTAAACCTCGAAAATACTAGTTTCAATACCTATTGAAAATCAAACACTGAAATATGAAAAATGATTTCTACAGGGCAAACTATATATGCAAATGCAATTCTTTTTCGGCACAATGTCAAGCACAATTAATTCTACAATACGTGATTTTTCGGGAATTTTTAGAGCAATGGTTAAACAAATATAAGTTTAAGAGCACAAACTGGGCAAAATATGTAATTTTCCACAAAACAATTAATTACTAACTAACCATCAATCACAAAAATGTCCACAATATGTCAAACTGTAGAGAATTAATTGAGATCACAATGATCTTTTTGGATAAATAAAATATGCAACGTAGAGGTCTAAAATCACTGGGGAACACAGGGATATAGCTGCAATAAAGTAAATATAAAAAAATATGCAGGGGGCCTAGTTGTAATTATCAAGAACTCCAGGGGCTTTGTGCAAAATATCCAGAGGGACACCTGCGCAGCACGTGCCCTCTGGTCTACTGGGCAAAAGCGCAAATCAACTGATCGCCCAAGGCTTCTTTGAAAAATTCCCAGAAGGTCACGTATTGTGCAGGTGACCTCTGGGCGGGAGTCACGTGTAAATAACGGGAAGTTTCGAGGCTTCTTTGCAATGTTCCCTCACGGTACGTGCCTCGCACGCGGGGAGGGCCTTGGGTCCTAAGCCCGACGACTGGCGATCTGTCAAGGGGCGGAGAGGCTCGGCGGGTGGGGGACCGGCGAGGGTCGAGCATCTGGTGATGGGGGAAACTATTCATCCGGCAGCGGCTGTTGTTGATGGAAGAGAGATCTTGGAGTGGCGGTGCTCCGGGAGGTCTGTGGTTGCTGGTGGAGCGTCTTGAGCCAAGTCGTGTCGGAGAACCTCCTGGCGTGGAGGACACGGCAGTCGATGAAGATGAAGCGACGGCCGGTGGAAGGTTGATGTCGGTGGCGATCGTTGAAGGTGGTGATCGGAGGGTAGTTGGTGGTCGGAGTCGTAGGTGAAGGCTGACGAGTCCGATAATGTCGCTTTTAAGAATGTGTTTTTAATGTTCGTTCGTGAAAATATTAATTGTCGTTCGTTGTAGGCGGCGATCGGAAACAGTCAAGAAATAACCACAATTTTTAATCAAATTCAATCAAGTGGTTTTTATGTTTATTTTACTTGGGCAAGTCCCAAGGTCGATCACAAGGAGGCAAAGGAACAACTTAGATTAATGTCTATTCAATTTTGAGTTCGGTTTTCAAGGCGGTCTTTTTTTGGAAATTTTCAATGCAATAGAGGGTGCAATATGCAAATCCGGCCTATTTTATGGACTAAAATGTGAATTCCGTTCAAATGATGTCCGAAAAATACAAAACTTGGCCTAGATGTAAAATATGATGAAATAAGTGCACTGTAATTTTTTTTGGAATTTTCTGATGCAATATGAATTTTTTACGAATTTTTAAATGCAAACAGAATGAACTTCAATATTTAATTATAATAAATATTAAACCTATTTATTTTCGAGAACTAAAATTATCTAAGATCTATCACTAGGTAATGGATCTTAGAAAAATCCTAGACCTCAAAAATGTGGGATTTAATACCTATTAAAAATTAAACAATGAAAGATGCAAAATGATTTTTACAGAGGAAATTATGCGTGCAAATGCAAAGATTTTTGGGTACAATGTCAAGCAAAATAATCTCTACAATATGTGATTTTTCAGAGATTTTTAAAGCAACGGTTAATTACCTATGAATTTCAGAGCACAGATTGGGCAAAATATTCCAATTTTCACAAAACAATTATTTATTAATCAACCGTAAATCACGAAAATATCCACAGCATGTCAAAATGTAGAGCATTAAGCAATGAACAAAGTGCTATATTTAAATAAATAAAATGATGCAATGTATAGGTCTATAATGGATGACAAAGACGGGGGTACAGATGCAACCAGAATAAATAAATAAAAATAATGCAGGGGGACCTATATGTAATTAGCTAAACTGGGGGGGATTTCTGCAATTTTACCACGGGGCACGTGCAGAGCACGTGCCCTCTGGATCTGGGGCGTGAGTGTAAATCAGTGGAGCTCCGGGGGTGGCCTAGCAAATTTCCCATGGTCACGTGCCGGGCACGTGACCTGGGGTGGTGTACAGGAGACGATCCCCACGCACGCGCCTCGCGCGTGCTGAGGGCCTCGGGCCTCGCACCCGGCTGCTAGCGGTGTGGGGGTGGACGGCGGGCCGGCCGAAGCGGAGGGGAGGCCGGCCGTTGATGATGCGAGCGGGGCTCCGGTGCGGTGCCGGAGCGGGTCGAAGACGAAGGCGGAGCTGGGAGCCTCCTTGCGCTGGCGATGGCTGACGGCGTCGGTGGAGGCGGAGGTGATGTCGTGTTAGGCGATGATGCTGCTGGAGATGGCCGGAGACGGCGGAGACGTTGGTCGGGGAAGATGAAGTCGAGGGCTCGACGCTGCTGGCGGAGTTGGGGCAGTAACGCGGCAAGGCGCTGCGACGGCCACCCGAGGGTGATCGGATCTCGCCGGAGTTGAAGGATGCGGGCTGTCCCCACCGCCCTTCGTGGAGGCCAACGGCGAATGAGGATAGTGGGGGTCGGCGAGGGTGTTTTAATAGGAGAGGGAGGCGGAGGTTGCGGAGGGCGTTGGTCCGGTGCGGGGATAACGGAGGAGGTTGCGAGATTAGCGGGCGCGGCAGTTGCGGGATCGGCGGCGGTGATTGGGGAATAACGGAGGAGCGGAGGGCGCGAGGTTGGGGGAGACGAGCAGTGGCCGTTCGATCAAGCGAGATCGAACGGCCACGCGCATGCCACGTGGCAAGGGGGTTAAGGGGAGAGAGAGCTGGCGCACGTGCAGTGCGCGTGCGGCGGTGGCACATGCGCTGCACGTGCGGGTGCTTTAAATTTTTTTTTATAAAAGCTAAGATTTAAAAAGGCGAAAAATAGCTTACACGTGGCGGCCTCTGGGGCTGCCACGTGTCAGCACTAGATAAATCGAAAAATAAATCATTTGTAAAATCAAAAAGAAATAGCAAATGACCTCGGATCAAAAAGGTTCCTTCACGAAAAATGCTCATCTCGACGAGATCTACAACTTTCATGAAGACATCAAAGCCAAATTCGGTCAAATGTGAAAAGTGAATTTTTGGGGTATCCCATGTACATAGAATACCTTGATTTTTGGTTTTCTAATTTTTTTGTCATTTTTAAACATGATAAAAATCCGGAAAAATATGGAAAAATCAAAGATAAATAAAAGACATCTAAATCTAATTTTTTTGGATTTTTAATGATAAAGAAAATATATGCATAAAATACAGGTAAAAGCCGCGAAAATATACAAGGTACAAAAGAGGCCCAAAACCCAACTTTCACATATGAACTCCGATTCACTTGAACTTGGTCTTGTTTTGAAGGTAATTGAATGTGCATTACTTCAAAATTTGTAGGATCAAATCGGACACTGGATGGGGAAGATATGCGGCTTTTAGTCCGAAAATCCTATAACTAGGGTTTGGGTTTTTGGTCCACTTACCTGGGTCAATTATTTTTTTGTATTTTTCATTTATTCTTGTTAGTGATGTGTACACAGAGGAAGTGGTTTTGTGGCATTCGGAGTTAGCATGAAGGAGTTACAAATAGGGGAAGTTAGGCTATTTACAGGTCAATTTGGGCTTGGATTTTTGGCTTCTTAAAATATGCAGAAATTAACGCTAAAATGCAATTCTTATGAAATCATGTATAAATGCTAATTATGCGAAATAGATGCCTAAATGCAGTTGATTTTGAGGGACTTGAGCTTAATTAATGAGACTTAGAATGGTGAATCCGAGATTCATCATCCCCCTATACTTAAACCATGCTCGTCCCTGAGCATCAAAAAGAAATGCCATGGAGTGAAATGAGACCGGGTTCCATACCAAGACCATGAACTGAAGGTGAAAGCGAAACTAAACTCGACCTTTGGATTAACAATGTGGCGGAACTTCTGTGAGACTTAGAATTTTAAAATCAACAGTCCTCAAGTTCTACATATCATTGACACAGTTTCGGCTCAGAAGTCATCTTAGATCAATCCTCTTCCCAGAGTATACCCTATTTACATTGAATAACCGATTCATGTGTGTGAAGGGTTTTAGCTCTTCCCATCCAGAATGCCAGACTACCATGTTCCTCTCCAGTAACTCGTCCTCGGGGAGTCAGGTATTTCCTTCTAAGGTCTGTCGTGATGTGTTCACAATCGAATGAGGGAGAAGATAGAAGAAAGAGAAAAGAACTGGAGGGTGGCCAGTGTAGTCACCTCTCCTTGTGAAGATGGCCAGTGTAGCCGAGTCTCCACCAAGATCTGCAGGTTTTTGAAGCTTGGACCTTTTTGGTCGGATTTTTATTTGGTAGAATGCTTCTATGTATTTGGAATTTTTGGTGGTTCTGCTTGGATCTTGTTGTGCCCCTACGGATATAGAATCTTTTGTTCCGTACATTTTTTGGGGTCTTAGAAAAATTGTGCCCAGCCGTCCATCCCTTTTCCGAAGCTTTATTTCAACCCGTACTCCGGTCTTTAGATTTCCACGCTACCAGAAAAGAGACTCACACAGTCTTCCAACATCCCGTTTGGGTTGAGCTAAGTGCATAGTGCGAGAGTGCAAATTAATTCCCTATTCCAGAGTCGTACCCAGAATGAAGAGAACAGGTTAGACACTAAGAGTCAAACGATGTACATTGTCATGTGGAACTTAAGGAATTAAGTCACAAAGACCTGAAGCTCTTAAAATCCTATTCCTCGGTGAAGTTCCTCTGAAAATTAGGTGGATTAAGGTCAAGTCCAGACCACTCTCGGTTTCGGCTCATAACTTGGTTCAGAACCCAATGACTTTTCACAGATGCAAATGCATGTGATGTTGGATGGAGTGCAGGTGCGTGAAATGCAGACATTTCATCATTTTTTTTGACATTTTTTGCAAGGGATTTTTTTTATGCAGAAAATGGAATAAGAAGCCTCTTTTTCATTCATTTTTTTTCAGAAAATTTGGGCAAGTCAGTGTTCTTCTTTCTTTTTTTTTTCAAGTTAGTACCCACCCCGTAAATACATATAGACTTACGCGAAAGTACGAGATATGGGTAAAATATATACAAAGTATATATACAGACCCCCCTATACTTAGCGAGTGCTGTGTCCTCAGAGCACAAGAAGCGTAAAGAAGACATAGCTCGGGCTAAGCGTAAGGGAGTGAAAAAGAAAAAAAATGAAATGAAAAGAAAAATGAAGCGATTGGGATATGTGAATGAAGAGAGTATATACAGGTGGATGCTGGTTCCCCCTATACTTAGGCTCTGATCAGCCTAAGTATGGAAGAAGGGTGGAAATGCCGTGATCAGGAATTAGGAGAAGAATGGTATATACAGATGGCATCGGTCCCCCCTATACTTAGGCCTTGGCCTAAGTAGAGGAAGAAGCTGTACAAGGGAACCGATGTGGTCGGGAGGGAGGGTGGGTAGCCGATGATTAAGGCGGTTTTTCGGCTGATCTTTTTGTGAGCATGCGGTGGGAGATCGTAATGATGAGTCGGAGATAATGCATATGACTCCCAACTATTGTCAGTGTCATCCTCAGACAAATTATGATGGATAGTGGATGAATTGTTTGAGTCAGATGAAAGATATCCATCATCGGAATTATCCTCAGAGGAGTAGTAATTGAAAGTGGGCATACTCCAAGTATTCTGGTCTTTTTGTTTTTTCAATTGTTTTCTCAGAATTCGTTCCTTCTTGGGGTCAATCAGTTTGTCCTCGGATGAATGCTCAGAAGCACCGGTCACAGTCAGCTCATACGAAAGAATTCCAGTGTACTTGAAGAATGCAGGAGCATCAGCTTTGTATGAGTAGTAGTTAGGAACGGGAGTTGTCCAACGCGGATTGAATTTTGGATCCTTACAAAGATATGGCTTTAGGGCTGCCGAACAGACTTCACTCATGTAAACCATCTTTTCCGGACCTGATGAGAGATCATCAACTGATTCCTCTTCCGAAAGGTCAAAGGTGACTTTCTTTTTATTTCGTCATGAAGGTGTCGGTTCACTTGAATATCCAGATGAATAGCCATTGAAATTCTCCTTGGTCGGTGCTTGGTCTGCGTGCTTGTTCTTATTCACCCGAATGTTTGAGCACTCTCGATTTGGGATGATTTGGTCAAGATATTCAGAGAATGTTGCTCCAGGGTGTGACCATGCATATGTCTCAGGATCGTAGTAGAAAGATTTTTCTATTTTGAGATCCTCGGGGATTTTAATATTGGGGAGAGTCTCTGCATGTTCTTTCTCCATTGATTCGATGTTGTTGCATTCCTGAGTCGAGTTGATGTAATATGTAGTCCCAGAGTAGGTTGACCCAGGGTGTGCCCATGCATAAGTCTCCGGATCATATGAGTCATATACATGATTGTCCATGGTGAGAGCGGCTGGGAATGGAGCATGGGGGAGATTTTCTAAACCAATAGTCTTATCAACAACCGCTATCTCAGGTGTGGCTGCAGGGTAGGGCTCTTCTACCGCTTCATGGTTACGGTTGTTGGGGACTGCGTGGGTTGCCTCAGAAGATCGTGGTTCCTCAAAGATAGGGTCGGTTTTAAGTGCTTCCAATGCTGTGAAATTGATTTCCCGAGTCTCACAATCGATATTCGCCTTGGCCAATGCCAAGAATGGCTTTCCGAGAATGATTGGAGACTGGGTGAATTCCCCTTGATGCTCAATATCAATGATCGTGAATTCTACTTTGAGCGGAGCACCTTGGAATTTCATGATGACAGAAATAATTCCTCTCGGCCGCTTTATCGATCGGTCCGCTAATTGTACAATCTCTCGTATCTTCCGAATCGGTCCGAGTTTGAGTTCATGGAATACAGAGGTCGGGAGGATATTAATTGGTGAATCATCATCAATCCGAGCATGGGTGAAAATTATGTCTTTGATTTTGCAGTCAAATCTGGGCAACCGCTTCACTATGCGGCTCTTGGTTTTTCTCCTCAACACCAAGGAGGAGGCCATTGACAAGATATGTCTTTCAGTCTTTGTTCGTATCCTTCCCGACTTTTTGTTCATTAATTTATCTGTTATAAATCTTTTGAGGTCGGGGAAGTGTTCAATGGCCTTTATAAAGGGAAGTTCAAACAACAAGCGTTTTTCCAGTGCTTCCCGTATAGTCGGATCCAAATTTCGCAGATCATCTTCAGTTTTAATTTTTATGAAATTTTCTGAATTTTCAATTTTTTGTGGTTTTCAAATATTTCCATTTTTTGGCATTTTCTGGGTGGTGTGGGGGTGTGGGATGTTCTTCAGATGAAAAGGGGCTCTGGTGTTCAGGGTGAGGGTCAACGACATAGTCATTTTCAGAATTGTCCATAGGTCCCTGAATATCCTCGGAATTTTCAATCTCAGATCCAATAATTTCCTTATTCATTTTACTGTCCGAGCCACCATAGAATGCGATGAATTGGTCGGTAAATTTTTGAAATCTCTCCTTTATTGAATTGAATCTTGTTGTTATCCTCAAAATATCATCCTCAAAATTCAATTCATGATCAATCATAGGCGCAGTCGGTGTGTGTTCGATAATTTCATCTTCCATTTTCTCGTTTATGCTGGGAGGAGAATTTCTTGGAAGATCCAATATATGATCATTAATTTCAGAAAATATCTCATCAATAATCATGGAAGGCGGCTGCTCATATGGTCCAGTCATGTGGAGTTGATCCGAGTAAAATTTATTTCTTTGATCATGAGTGGTCGGAACTTGGTATGGTGGAGCATGTCTGAAGAAGGGGTTGTCGTTCGTGAAGCCTATCGGATTGGTGAAAAGAGATGGTGGTTGAGAGTTTCTTGGAGGAGGTGTTATGGGTCTAACCGACACGAATTCATTTTCATAGTATAATTCCGATGGGTGTTCCGTCATTTTTGAGAGGAATGGGGGGTTGGATCTGCGAGAGTTTTTGGACAAGAGTTCCATTATGAGGTTCAAATCAAAAGAGGGAAGAGATGATTGCACGAGATAATCAAGAGAATTTTTATCGAATGTGCGGCTATTGATCTTGAAATCGGTTCACGCACACCAATGCAAACACAATTCAAACCCCGGGTTCACCAACTCACACAATGAAGCCGTAAGAGTTCGGCTATTATCTTTTCAATTTTAGTTGGTGATAAATTTAATCTTGCAAGCCGTTTAAACGAGATGTTAGGTTTGGAGCTGGGCTCTATCCTAGTGTGCGTCTCTCTCCTCGCTGCAAGATAAAATCAAACAATGCCGGGGTTGCTCTCCCGCAAAAATTCTTGATTTTATGGGTTATTAAGATCGGCTATATTTAGCAGTCCCAATTTTAATGAGGCGATCACTGAAGAATTTAGATGAACACAAATACACGTCTACCGTCCAGTCCCAATTTCCTTTAGATTTATGTGATAAAACAAGAGAGAGGAATTTGGGAAAAGCCGATGCACGCGAAAAACTATGATGAATGCTCAGTTAGAAGACTTACAGTGCCTCCTCGCAATCTCCATGTGGGATGCAATACAGAATTGAAAAATTTATACTAGATGCGTGCAAGCCGATGAAAACCGCACCTAAGCAGAAAGTTCTATTAGCGGGGAAGAATTGAATTAAATTTGGCTATGTTGAACGATCTACGTGCGTCTCAGTTAAAGTACAGTGTGGCTTAAGATCCTACGAGCACAATCAAAAAAATAAAAATGCTCCAAGAGCCGTATGTGCAGGTCTATCCTAATCGCCACTCAAGTCGAGCCCCACCCTCTCCAGAGAGTGAAACAGGCACGACACACCACAAATAAAGTTCAATGTCTTTGTACACCCGCGAGAGTCCAAACGGACACCGCTATAAATGAGCAGAAAATAAAAATGCAGAAATTAAAAACCTAGACTCTACTCTCTCTCACGACTCGACTCGATCTGAATTTAATTGCGGTTTCTTCGGGTGTCGGTGAAGATGCGTCGGTTCCTTGAAAAACCGCTCCACGTGCGCCGGGTACCTCGCAAGAAAAATAAGAGAGAGATTGTAAGAGAGTGACTCAGAAAATAATCAAAAATAAAATAAATGAAAGAAATGCTGAAAAATAAATACAAGAAATAAAATGGGATTTACAATGACAAATTCGGGGGTCAGACTACCCGAATTTGGAAAACCGAACAAAAATTTTCAAAATAAAAACTAAGCCGTTTGCCTCCCCGGCAACGGCGGCATCTGACGAGTCCGATAATGTCGCTTTTAAGAATGTGTTTTTAATGTTCGTTCGTGAAAATATTAATTGTCGTTCGTTGTAGGCGGCGATCGGAAACAGTCAAGAAATAACCATAATTTTTAATCAAATTTAATCAAGTGGTTTTTATGTTTATTTTACTTGGGCAAGTCCCAAGGTCGATCACAAGGAGGCAAAGGAACAACTTAGATTAATGTCTATTCAATTTTGAGTTCGGTTTTCAAGGTGGTCTTTTTTTGGAAATTTTCAATGCAATAGAGGGTGCAATATGCAAATCCGGCCTATTTTATGGACTAAAATGTGAATTCCGTTCAAACGATGTCCGAAAAATACAAAACTTGGCCTAGATGTAAAATATGATGAAATAAGTGCACTGTAATTTTTTTGGAATTTTCTGATGCAATATGAATTTTTTATGAATTTTTAAATGCAAACAGAATGAACTTCAATATTTAATTATAATAAATATTAAACCTACTTATTTTCGAGAACTAAAATTATCTAAGATCTATCACTAGGTAATGGATCTTAGAAAAATCCTAGACCTCAAAAATGTGGGATTTAATACCTATTAAAAATTAAATAATGAGAGATGCAAAATGATTTTTACAGAGGAAATTATGCATGCAAATGCAAAGATTTTTGGGCACAATGTCAAGCAAAATAATCTCTACAATATGTGATTTTTCAGAGATTTTTAAAGCAACGGTTAATTACCTATGAATTTCAGAGCACAGATTGGGCAAAATATTCCAATTTTCACAAAACAATTATTTATTAATCAACCGTAAATCACGAAAATATCCACAGCATGTCAAAATGTAGAGCATTAAGCAATGAACAAAGTGCTATATTTAAAGAAATAAAATGATGCAATGTAGAGGTCTATAATGGATGACAAAGACGGGGGTACAGATGCAACCAGAATAAATAAATAAAAATAATGCAGGGGGACCTATATGTAATTACCTAAACTGGGGGGGGATTTCTGCAATTTTACCATGGGGCACGTGCAGAGCACGTGCCCTCTGGATCTGGGGCGTGAGTGTAAATCAGTGGAGCTCCGGGGGTGGCCTAGCAAATTTCCCACGGTCACGTGCCGAGCACGTGACCTGGGGTGGTGTACAGGAGACGATCCCCACGCACGCGCCTCGCACGTGCTGGGGCCTCGGGCCTCGCACCCGGCTGCTGGCGGTGTGGGGGTGGACGACGGGCCGGCCGAAGCGGAGGGGAGGCCGGCCGTTGATGATGCGAGCGGGGCTCCGGTGCGGTGCCGGAGCGGGTCGAAGACGAAGGCGGAGCTGGGAGCCTCCTTGTGCTGGCAATGGCTGACGGCGTCGGTGGAGGCGGAGGTGATGTCGTGTTAGGCGATGATGATGCTGGAGATGGCCGGAGACGGCGGAGACGTTGGTCGGGGAAGATGAAGTCGAGGGCTCGACGCTGCTGGCGGAGCTGGGGCAGTAACGCGGCAAGGCGCTGCGACGGCCACCCGAGGGTGACCGGATCTCGCCGGAGTTGAAGGATGCAGGCTGTCACCACCGCCCTTCGTGGAGGACAACGGCGGATGAGGATAGTGGGGGTCGGCGAGGGTGTTTTAATAGGAGAGGGAGGCGGAGGTTGCGGAGGGCGTTGGTCCAGTGCGGGGATAACGGAGGAGGTTGGCGAGATTAGCGGGCGCGGCGGTTGCGGGATCGGCGGCGGCGATTGGGGAATAACGGAGGAGCGGAGGGCGCGAGGTTGGGGGAGACGAGCAGTGGCCGTTCGATCAAGCGAGATCGAACGGCCACGCGCATGCCACGTGGCAAGGGGGTTAAGGGGAGAGAGAGCTGGTGCACGTGCAGTGCGCGTGCGGCGGTGGCACGTGCGCTGCACGTGCGGGTGCTTTAATTTTTTTTTATAAAAACTAAGATTTAAAAAGGCGAAAAATAGCTGACACATGGCGGCCTCTGGGGCTGCCACGTGTCAGCACCAGATAAATCGAAAAATAAATCGTTTGTAAAATCAAAAAGAAATAGCAAATGACCTCGGATCGAAAAGGTTCCTTCACAAAAAATGCTCGTCTCGACGAGATCTACAACTTTCATGAAAACATCAAAGCCAAATTCGGTCAAATGTGAAAAGTGAATTTTTGGGGTATCCCATGTACGTAGAATACCTTGATTTTTGGTTTTCTAATTTTTTTGTCCTTTTTAAACACGATAAAAATCCGGAAAAATATGGAAAAATCAAAGATAAATAAAAGACATCTAAATCTAATTTTTTTGGATTTTTAATGATAAAGAAAATATATGCATAAAATACAGGTAAAAGCCGCGAAAATATACAAGGAACAAAAGAGGCCCAAAACCCAAATTTCACATACGAACTCCGATTCACTTGAACTTGGTCTTGTTTTGAAGGTAATTGAATGTGCATTAGTTCAAAAGTGAGTAGGATTAAATCGGACACTAGATGGGGAAGATATGCGGCTTTTAGTCCGAAAATCCTATAACTAGGGTTTGGGTTTTTTGTCCACTTACCTGGGTCAATTATTTTTTTGTATTTTTCATTTATTCTTGTTAGTGATGTGTACACAGAGGAAGTGGTTTTGTGGCATTCGGAGTTAGCATGAAGGAGTTACAAATAAGGGAAGTTAGGCTATTTACAGGTCAATTTGGGCTTGGATTTTTGTCTTCTTAAAATATGCAGAAATTAACGCTAAAATGCAATTCTTATGAAATCATGTATAAATGCTAATTATGCGAAATAGATGCCGAAATGCAGTTGATTTTGAGGGACTTGAGCTTAATTAATGAGACTTAGAATGGTGAATCCGAGATTCATCAAAGGCGTTACGTCGTTGGCTCGACGGCTCACCGCCGGAGCTGGGCAGAGGTGGCGGAGAAGCACCGTGGGCTGCAGTGGCATCGGGGAGGATGCCAGATCTCGCCGCAAATGAAGACCCTCCGGGCTGTCACCACCGGTGGGTTCTTGAATGGAGTACTCGGCGGATGGCGGATCCTCGGGCGGAGCAATTCTTTATATAGGGGCGTCGACACGGGTCTCGGAGATGGAAGGTCCTGTGATTGACGATTTTACGGATTTTGAAGGGGATGAAGATCCGATTGGAGGCGATTGGATCTGGGCGAGGTTCGCGGAGGATCTGATCGAGGAGACGAGGGTTCGCTGGAGATTTGGGGACGACGGTTGTGAGATCTGATTGGAGGGGGTGACTAACAGAGATTGGCAATAGTTACGGGGCGATGGCGAAATAGAAGGGAGGCTGCGCTGCCCGCTATGGAAAGGGGGCTTTGGGGAAGACGATGGAAGGTGGCCGTCTGATCGGCCGAGATCGGATGACCACGATGTTAACACGTGGCGGTGTTTTAGGGAAGGCATGGCACGTGCTTGACGCGTGCCTGGGTGGAACGTGCCTCGGATGTGCGGGGGTCGTTTTTATTTTTTTTTATAAAAACGATAATTAAAAATGCCAAAAATGACTGACACGTGGCGGCTCCAAGAGTGGCCACGTGTCAGCACCACAAAAAAATGAAAAATAAATAGCAAACGACCTCGGATCGAAAAAATTTCTTCACGAAAATTGCTCGTCTCGATGAGATCTACAACTTTCATGAAGACATCCAAATCAAAATTGATCAAATGCACAAAGTGATATTTTTGGGGTATCCCATGTATATAAAATACCTTGATTTTTGGGTTTTATAATTTTTATATCATTTTTAAACCTGATAAAAATCCGGAAAAATAAAAAAAAATAAAAGATAAATATTTACACATTAATATTTTTTTTTGGATTTTTATTAATTAAGAAAAAGAAGAAATAAAATAAAATATGAAAAAGACCGATTTTGTATAGGTAATTAGTGAAGACTCGGATCCAATTTGTTTCTTTGATTTCAAGCTCAATTTGATTTGGAATTTTACGTATTTTAATAAAACTTTTATCAAAGAGGACAAATGAAAAAGAAACAAACTAAAATAGGTTAAATATGTACATAAAATAATAGGTCAAAACCGCTAAAATACAAAATGTACAAAAGATGCCCAAAACCCAACTTTCACATACGGGCTCTGATTCTCTTGAACTTGATCTTGTTTTGAAGGTAATTGAATGTACATTAGTTCAAAAGTGAGTAGGATTAAAACAGGCACTGGATGAGGAAGATATGAGGTTTTTAGTCCGAAAATCCTGAAACTAGGGTTTGGGTTTTTGGTCCACTTATTTGGGTTAGTGATTTTTTTTATTTTTCATTTATTCTTGTTAGTGAAATGTACACAGTGGAGATAGTTTTGGGTCATTCGGAGTGAGCATGAATGAGTTAAAATCCGGGAAGTTAGGCTATTAGAGGTCAGTTTTGGCTGGGATTTTTGGCTTCTTATTTTGTGCAGAAATTAGTGCTAAAATGCCATTCTTATGAAAACATGCATGAATGGTAATTCTGCAGCATAAATGCAAAAATGCTGTTGATTTTGAGGGTTTTGAGCTTAATAAATGAGATTTAGAGTGATGAATCCGAGATTCATCATCCCCCTATACTTAAACCATGATCGTCCCTGAGCATCAAAAAGAAATGCCATGAGGTGAAATGAGATTGGCTTCCATACAAAGACCATGAGCTGAAGGTGAAAGTGAAACTAGACTCGACCTTTGGATTATTAGTGTGGCGGAACTTCTGTGATACTTAGAATTTTAAAATCAACTGCCCCCAAGTTCTACACATGATTACTACAGTTTCGGCTTAGAAGTCATCTTAGATCAATCCTCTTCCCAGAGTATACCCTATAAACATTGAACAACCAACTCATGTGTGTGAAAGGTTTTAGCTCTTCCCATCCAGAATGCCGGACTACCATGCTCATCTCCTCTCCAATAACTCATCCTCGGGGAGTCAGGTATTTCCTTCTAAGGTTTGTTGTGTTGTGTTCCAATCGAATTGGGGGGAGAAGATAGAACAAGGGGAAAAGAACTGGAGTGTGGCCAGTGTAGTCACCTCTCCTTGTGAAGATGGCCAGTGTAGCCGAGTCTCCACCAAGATCTACAGGTTTCTTGAAGCTTGGACCTTTTTTTGTTCAGATTTTATTTGGTAGTTGCTTCTTTGTTTTTGGAATTTTTTGTGGTTCTGCTTGGATCTTTTTGTGTCCCTACATATATAGAATCTTTGTTTCCGTACATTTTTTGGGGTCTTAGAAAAAATTGTGCCCGGTTGTCCATCCCTTTTCCGAAGCTTTATTTCAACCCGTACTCCGGTCTTTAGATTTCCGTGCTACCAAAAAAGAACTCACACAGTCTTCCAACATCCCGTCTGAGTTGAGCTAAGTGCATAGTGCGAGAGTACAAATTAATTCCCTAATCCAGAATTGTACCAAGAATGAAGAGACCAGGTTAGACACTAAAAATCAAATGCTGCACATTGTCATGTGAAACTCAAAGAATTAAGTCAAAGACCTAAAGTTTCTAAAATCCTATTTCTCGGTGAAGTTCCTCTGAAAATTATGTGGATTAAGGTCAAGTCTAGACCACTCTCAGTTTCAGCTCATAACTCGGTTCAGAACCCAATGACTTTTCATGCGAATGAATGTGATGTTGTATGAAGTGCAAATGTGTGAAATGTAGACACATTTTTTTAATTTTTTGTGCAAGGGATTTTGGGGTTTTTTTATGCAAAAAAAATGAATAAGAAGCCATTTTTTTTCAAAAAATTTTGGGCACAGTTAGTGTTAGTAGCAAAACTCTTTTTTTTAATTAATTACCCGCCCCGTAAATACATATAGACTTACACGAAAGTACAAGATATGGGTAAAATATATACGAAGTATATATACAGACCCCCCTATACTTAGCGAGTGATGTGTCCTCAGAGCACAAGAAGCGGAAAGAAGACATAGCTCGGGCTAAGCGTAAGAGAGTGAAAAAGGAAAAGAACAAGATATACATATCCGCCCCCCTATACTTAGACTATGAACAGTCTGAGTATAAAAGAAGGGTGGAAAACAAATGAAGCAGTCGGGATATGTTAATGAGGAGAGTATATACAGGTGAGCATCGGTTGCCCCTATACTTAGGCTCTGGTCAGCCTAAGTATAGAAGAAGGGTGGAAGTGAGGCAATCGGGAGATGGGAGAAGGATGGTATACAAAGATGGCATCGGACTCCCCCTATACTTAGGACTTGGCCTAAGTAGAGGAAGAAGCTGTACAAGGAGCCGATGTGGTCGGGAGTTAGGGTGGGTAGCCGATGATTAAGGAGGTTTTCGACTGATCTTCTTTTGAGCCAGTGATGGGAGATCGGTATAACGAGTCGGAGATGAAGCATATGATTCCCAACTATTATCAATGTCATCCTCAAAAAAGTCATGATGGATAGTGGATGAAGTGTTTGAGTCAGATGAAAGATGTCCATCATCGAAATTATCCTCAAAGGAGTAATATTTGAAAGTGGACAAAATCCAAATATTCTGGTCTTTTTGTTTTCAGTTGTTTCCTCAGAATTCGTTCCTTCCTGAGATCAAGCGGTTTGTCCTCGGATGAATACTCGGAAGCACCGGTCTCAGTCAGCTCATAAGAAATAATTCCAGTGTACTTGAAGAGGGCAAGAGCATCAGCTTTGGATAAATAGTAGTTAGGAACGGGAGTTCTCCAACGAGAATCGAATTTGGGATCCTTGCGAAGATATGGCTTTAGAGCTGCTGAACAGACTTCACTCATATAGACTACCTTTTCCGGACCTGATGACGGATCATCAGCTGATTCCTCTTCCGAAAGGTCAAAGGTGACTTTCTTTTTCTTATTTTGTAAAGGTATCGGTTCACTTGAGTATTCAGATGAATAGCCATTGGAATTCTTCTCCTTGGTCGGTGTTCGGCCTGCGTGTTTGTTCTTAATCTTCTGAATGTTGGTGCACTCTCGATTTGGGATGATTTGGTCAAGGTATTCAGAGAAGGTTGCTCCAGGGTACGACCATGCATATGTCTCAGGATCATAGAAGAAGGATTTGTCTATTTTGAGATCCGCGGGAATTGAAATATTGGGAAGAGTCTCTGCATGTTCATTCTCAATTGATTTGACATTTGAGCATTCCTGTGTCAAGTTGATGTGATCCATGTAGTCAGAATAGGTTGACCCAGGGTGTGCCCATGCATAAGTCTCCGGATCATATGATTCATATACATGATTCTCCATGGTGAGAGCAGCTGGGAATGGAGCAGGGGGGAGATTCTCTAAACCAATAGTCTCATCAAAAACCGCTATCTCAGGTGTAGCAGCGGGGTAGGGCTCTTCTACCGCTTCATGGTTACGGCTGTCGGGGACTTCGTGGGTTGCCTCAGAAAATTGTGATTCCTCAAAGACTGGGTCAGATCGAAGTGCTTCCAATGCTGTGAAATTGATTTCCCGAGTCTCACAATCAATAATTGCCTTAGCCAATGCTAAGAATGGCTTTCCGGGAATAATTGGAGACTGGGTGAATTCTCCTTGATGCTCAATATCAATGATCGTGAATTCTACTTTGAGCGGAGCACCTTGGAATATCATGATGATAGAAATGATTCCTCTAAGCCTCTTTATCGATCGGTCTGCCAATTGAATAATCCTTTGTATTTTCCTGATTGGTCTGAGTTTGAGTTCATGAAATAGAGAGGTCGGGAGGATATTGATCGGTGAATCGTCATCAATTCGAACATGGGTGAAAATCGTGTCTTTGATTTCACATTTAAATCTGGGCAACCGCTTCACTATGTGGCTCTTGATTTTTCTCCTCAACACCAAGGAGGAGGCCATTGACAAGATATGTTTTTCAGTCTTTGTTCGAATCCTGCCCGACTTCTTCAACATTAATTTGTCCATTACAAAGCCTTTAAGGTCGGAGAAGTGTTCAATGGCCTTTATAAAGGGAAGTTCAAAAATCAATCTTTTCTCCAGTGCTTCCCGTACAGTAGGATTCAAATTTTTCAGATCTTCTTCAGTCTCAATTTTTATGTATTTTTCGGGATTTTCGATTTTTTGGGTGTTTTTGAATATTGAATTTTTTTGGTATTTTCTGTGTGGTGTGGTGATGATGTGGTGTGTTCCTCAGATGAGCAGGGGCTTTGATGTTCGGAGTAAATGTCAGAGGCATGGTCATTCCTAGGGGAGTAACACGTAGAGGTGTCGATGTCAAAAATATAAAATTAAAAACCCACAAAAAAAGTAACATACCTGTAGGCAAATCATCACAGATACATTTTATGCATTATTGCCCCGTTCTACCTGTATGCTCCCTGTGTTCGACTTCTACACATACTTGCACCTATACACATCTTTGTTGTAGAGTTATAATAAATTTTAACTCCGAACCGCATTTCATTGTTTGATCTTGTTGTGGGTTAATTGTTGTTTGAATTTCGAATTTCGTGTGGTCGCCACAGCGACTATGTCTCCGCCCTGTGTGAGACATATTTACCGCTCGATTTTCGAGTTCATCACTATGTACTTTATTTTACAGACTAAAATAAAAACAAAAATAAATTCATGGTGAAATAAGCAATATACCCATGAGGCACGTGACGAGGCGTGTGAGGGGGACGCGATCGTACGGCTCTGGCGCGTCAGGTGTCAGATCTGACGGTTGTCAGATGTCGAGGGCGTGGCTAGTACGGAGGCTGTTAGATCTGACATCTAACGGCCTGATAGCTCCAGGTGAATGGACGGCTAGGATGGCGTCTGGCCGGTACGGGAGATCCAATGGTGGAGAGACCCTTTGGATGAACTATGCTGGGGAGAACTTCGCCGGAGCACCGCACGTGATCGGTGGCTCCGATGAAGACTCTGGAAGTGCCAAAAGGACCGGAGTGCCCTTCTGCATCGGTTGGTTGGCTCTGATGGAGTGGCTGACGGTCGGATGAGCGTGGCGTCGGCTGAGACCTGGGTGAGCTCCGACGAAGGTGTACGAAGGTGATTTGAGTGGTCTTTGTGCTCATCAAGACCTGAACGAGATAGCTCAGACTCCGAGCAATGCTCCGGTCGGGGTTATTGGGCCTAAGATAGAGAGAAGCGGTGGTGGATGGGAGGTGGGTCTCCGGTGAAGGTGATAGATGAGACCGATGGCCTAATCTTGGCGATCCGAGCCAAGATCAGTGTGACCAGGCGGCGTAGGAAGATGGTTTGTGAATGGATGCGTCGATCTGAACGGGTGGATGAAGGGGGAGAGGCTCCGACCGGCTGGTCGGAGCTGGCGAAGCGACAATGAGGTACAAATGGAAGATTGAACAGATAAAGGAGGTAGGAACTATGGAATGGTTACCTGAAGGTCCTAATGTGATCCTGAGCTCCAGGGAGGTTGGACGGTGGGGTCTTTGCCTCCACTACGCTGCGGCTGGCGGAGGAGGATCTTCGCGGCGGTGCTCCGGCCACGATAGGCGAGCTACAGCTACACAGCACCTCTCCGATGACCAAAGGTGGCCTCCGGCTGCTGTCACCTTGGCGGAGGTATCTAGGGTATCAAAAAGGGGTGCGACGTGAGCTGGTGAGCTGGGGAGGCGATGGAATGGATTTATAGGGTGTCCCAGGTAGTTGGATAGGTTGGGTCGGAGCACGCGAACCAAGGACGATTCATGACTCCCTAGGGATCCGCAAGGATCACAGATCCACTAGGGAGATGCGGGCAGAAAATCGGAGTAAGAGGGTGCAGGATCCGGTCAGGGTAATTGGGCGAAAATCAAGTAAAAACCAGATCCACACAACGGGTTAGTCCTAGAGGGGTAGTTGATCGGGGGAAACAATCCTCCTGGACCAATCATAAAATAGAATGTACAAAAATATATATATAATTAATATAAAAATAGTAAATGGTTTTAAATAAAAAAGTATACACCATGAAAAATATTTATTATTTTTAAACTATTTTTCTATGATTTTTATTTATTTTTATGAAAAATAAATTATGGTATATATACAGTATGATATGTTATATACAGGTATAAATACCTATGTATTTTGTACAATTATTTTTAATTTCTTATTTTTACACAAATACCCCAATTTTATATTTTTTACAACATGATTTTTGAAGTATAAAATTATTTTTGTTTTATTTTTATTATTTATTTACAAGTGTAGAGTAAATAGGGCAAGATACATATTCACATGTATTATATACAAGGTGAGAGAGAGTTTTATTTTATATTTATTTTTATTTTTCTAATTTTTGTTTTATTTTTAGAAATATATACAAGGATCTAAAAATATCTTTTTAGTTCTATTTTGGTAAAACTAAATATATACATAAATGGTGTATATGTACAAGGTAGAGTGTCCCTATCTCTCTCTACTTATTTTATTTGGCAATCAGGCCAATGCTTGGCCCTCTCTTGGGTTTAGGTCACTCAATATTTATTCTAAATATTTCCTTATTTTTCTTTTTTTCTTTATTTTTTTCTTTTTACACAAATACATGCTAATTATGGTATATTAACACAAGCATGCTTATTGCTAAATTATTGTATTTACAGCTATTTACATGATGCTTTGCTTAGCTAAAATAAACGAATAAAGAGTAATGAATGAGTATTCATCAGGCCGGTAGGAGTTCTGCCTCCACTGAGTCTGTTGAAACTGACGACGATCGAAATGTTGTTGTTGGATTCTGTTCTGCCCCATCGATGCCTATTGTGGTTGCTGGGAAAAGGTACCTCTGGTAGTCCAACGGAAACCGGGATGATCATGGCAGATTCCTTATTACTACGGTTGATCATACCAAATCCCATTGACCTCTGTCAATGGCTCAAGAATCTCAGCGTAAGTCAGGGACATAGATGCCAATGGCGTATCACTCTGATACACTACCATCTAGGTGTCAGATGATGGTGTCTGCGGATAAATCGGAGACTAATAAGTCGGTTCAGCATGTACATGTTATATGTGCTGAACTGGTGGTCGCGGAAGTATGCCTCAGTCTCAGTTGGTTGAGTCAGCATGTGATCTCGAAGACTTCGTAGATTCATTCGGAATATCTTGAAGGCACATAATTTATGTCTTCACTTATACATCTCTCAAGCTCGTCGATCTTATCGAGCTTGTCCAGATTCTGGCACTTTTTCTTAATGATCTCCATGCGATCCAACTTCAGACAAATAATCCCCATATCAGTCGATGAGGATTCAATAGGTGTCGAAACAGCAAAAGACGGATTCCCTTCAATATGTGCCACTCAGGAATGCCGATAATAAGTAGGTGGCTTCGTCTGATTCAAGACCCGAGTCTGAGACATAGTGGTGTAATTCACTGTTATTTTCTTGTAAATGGCCCAGATCTGATCCTCGTGCATCGAAAAATATGATCCACCACATGAAGCATTCACCACTCCCTGTAACTCCAGTGTCAGTCCCTAAATAAACTCTGTACAAGAGTGGGCTTGGAAAGATCATGATAGGGACACCGGTCAATGAGCTCTCTAAAATGGTCCCATGCCTCGTGGAACTGCTCGTTCCCGATCATGGTGAAGTTACTGATCATGTCTCTAGCAGCATTCGTTCGACCGAGAGGGTAATACTTGTTAAGATATGTGGTGCGTATCTCCTCCCACGTCGAAACATATCTCCCTAAGTGTTTCAGCCAGTAAGCTTCTCGATCAACGAGGGAGAAAGGAAAAGCGATAAACTTGATCATATCCTCGTTCACATGTGCATCATGCACTGTACTGCAAATAAGCTTGAACTCTTGAAGGTGCAAATGCGGCTCCTCAGTTAAAAGCACGTGAAACTTGGGAAACAACTGGATGGTCTGAGGATGGAACTCGAAATCCCGTGAATAACAGGAAGACAAATCCACTGATGGGTAGTAGTAGCTCCAGGGTTGTAGAGCTGATGTATTGTGCGGTTCGAACCTAGTGGCGGTCTCTCTGCTCCATCTGGTTACTCCTGATCCTCAGGTCCTGGATTCTCAACATTATGATTATCGTGTTGGGATTGCAACTGAGTTAGCTCAGCTCTGACATCGTTCATGAGTCTACCGTGCTCTCGAATTTGATTCTACATTGTCTCCAAAGAAGCAAGTAGACTACCGTTGATTAGAGCCAGATCAATCATGACCGAAGTGTTGGACATGCGAGCCCACGGCGAGCCATTATGCAATAAATGTCAATGCACATATCATTCCCTTATCTGAAATGAAGAGTAATAATTTGCATAATAGGTCCCTCTGTACAATTAGGGTTATGTACCATGGCCATCTTGATGATCATATAGCTGTTGATTCAATAATTGAATCATAGAGGCTGGTGCTTGGATGAATATCTAATAGGTTAGGTAGAGGACTCATCAAGCACCGTCAAATGATAATTAAGAGATGATCTCCAACCTGAGTAGAAGATGGCAATCCTTTCTCACATAGGCTGATATCTGACCGACCTCTTGATGCAGGTCCTCTGCATGGGAATAGTGATTCGGAGGTGTCAGATTAGTTAGGTCAATGGGTTGACTTAGCGAGATCGAGATAACCTAAGTCCTATGTTGAAAACTGTCACAGCATAGGCACACATCCTCTGACTAGAGACAGATGTGTTACTATATGTCTGAGTGTGTACATTTGGCAGACCATTAGGTTGATGACCTAATCAAGGTCTATACACTGGCGAGCTGGTGTGCATATAAGGGCATATGAGTAATACGATCTCTCAAAGGGATCATACAGGTTCACTTATGAACCGGAAGACATGAGCTCACTCATGAGGTATTGGGACCGATCAAATTCCATGCATGGTCGTCGTGCTTTGGAAGCATGACAAGAATTTGAAGGTATGATATATGCTTTGGGAAAGCATATGATCGATACCAAATTCCAATGAACAAGATTGAGAAACTTGGTGATCAAACCCTGAAGAAGACAGTATAAAATAGATCTTCATCTTTAGGTTGATCATTGGTATTCCAGTATGCAGGATGTGCAGGTATTGGGAATACCTGAGGGTGATGTGATCATAAACGATTGTATAACCATGACGCTTCCAGTCCGAGGGAGTGATGAAACAGGTCTGGATTTTAGTGACTCCTCTCAGTAGAGAAGTAACTTGATCTTAGTCCAAATGTTGGACATTGATCTGAATGTGATTCAGATGCAATGAGAAGATTAAGTATACGGACTTGATTTAATCAAGCATCTATGAGAGGTCCGTTAGATCTGGATTTGAGATGGGATCTCAACATCCAAGTCACTATATGTGGAACAATACAATCGCCCTGTCCTTATCTCCAAGTATCTGCGGAGAATTCATATTATGAGAATGTGTCCAAGATAATTAAATGAGATTTAATTATCAAGTACAATATGAATAAGATTCATGTTGAGAGAATGATTGTCCAAGATAATTAAATGGGATTTAATTATCAAGGACAAGCAGATCGTGGATAGTGATATCCAGAATATCTATGTATATTATAAATGAGATTTATAATATATCAGAGAGAGAGAAATATTGTAAATAACATTTGTTAATTATTAATGTGGATTGGATCCACATTAGTTAATTAATTGGAAATGTAATTTACAAATTAGTTTGGGATGTGAATATGATTCACATTTTTTTTCAATGGCATGATTGAAATATTCACAAATTAATTTGGTCGATATTATTGCAATAATAATTATTGCATATAATCAAGAAATAATAATATAAATAAAAGGAGACAAAACCACCAATATCATAGGTGGCGTCACCTATGACTTAGTCATAGGTGACGCCTCCTTGATTTTAGGAGGGGTTGTTGTCTCCTCTTGTTTGTTGACTTATTATCTCGTGATAAATTAATTTATGTTAATTAAATTTTGTTGATAATAATTCAACACATATTTAATTTAATATAAATTAATGTTGTTGGTTTTTAACCAACAACAATCATAGCCGTTGGATGGCTCTTGGATTACAATGACCGTTGGATCCATGAGAGCCATGGATTGAGATCCATTGGATCCCAAACTAATATATAAAGAGGGTAGCCTTAGACCTTGAAGGTACACCAAGTAGATGCCTACTCTACTTCTCTCTCTCCCTCTCATTCTCGTGCTCTCTCTCTCTCTCTCCATAGGGTGGCCGACCACCATTGTTGAGAAAGGAGAGAAGTTCTCGCCTTCGCCTTCGACGACTCGAGGATCTCCTTCTTCTTCGCGGCTACTTGCTATAGAGGAAGACGACGGATTTCGCTTGACGAAATCAGGGGACCTATTGCTTGGATCTTCATCGAGGATTGCGGGAGGAACGCGACTCATCATCGTGCCCGCAAGTGCGTTCTTCGTGGATCAGACTTGAGACAGGAGGATCTCTTGTTTGGGATCTCGCGATCACAACCACGCGTCAAAGGTATTCCTTATACTTTGTGGATTGATGTGGATTGACGAAACGATCCGAGAAGTGTTCTCGTGATCATGTGGTTTCATCATTTGATTTAAAATTTTTAAATTCCGCTGCACCTTGCGACTAGTACGACTAGTCGCCCCGATCGTATTCGATGCAGTCGTCACGCTTCCGTGATGCGCTTGAGGATTCTCAATATCCTTCAAGTGGTATCAGAGCCTTAGGTCTAAAAAGGTTTTGAATATGAGCCATGAACCATAGACGACTTGGGTTTGAAATGGTCGCGAAAAGTTTTTGGCACATTTGATTTTTCGCAACTCTGTATAATTGATTTTTTCGGCACTGTTTAAATTGTTTAAACACGAAATATTCAATTGGATTTTGTTCCCCATTAAACAAGGAAACCGTAGGACTTGAGTTTACTAAATTTGGATTTAATTTGCTCAAGATATGGCCTTTTGAATATGCATGTATTCACAGTTGCGGGAACTGCAGAACAGAACGTGATTAATTTGTTAATTACGGTTTTATTACGCCTCGAAATGCGTGAAATATCCTATAGGTTCTGTTATAAATCAAGTTGGCAATCTTAGGGCACTAATTTTGCGAATTTTGGATTTAAATTGATCAAGATAAGTTAATTTTAGTGATAAGGGATCACTGCTGGAAATTGACAATTTTTGATCATGAACCTTGTGATAGTCATTCAAATAAATGTTGATGAAAATTAATTGTTAATTTTCTGAAATTGGTTATTGATAAATATTTGTGGAATATTTATAGATGATAATCAATTCCTTGAATGACATCCCACTAAACCATAATGATAAGATAGTTGATCTTGATCATTGGTTAACTTTGAAATCATCAACAAATATTGTTTTCATGCAAAACCCTAGGTCATCCTACAATAGTTGTAGGACAACTTTTACATGCAAAACCTCTTGTTTGAATAGGATTGGGGATTTGTTTAGCAAATCTCCTTATAATATAATCAAAAATGTTTTGATGTATATTATATGGTATAATTTCAGTTGAAAGACCGATGAGCATCTCAAAGTACATGATGATCTATCTGGCATTATCCTTTCCTGAGGTGGATATGGTGTCTAGTCGGAGATCGCTGGGGTAGCGGGTTGCAACGTATGTGGTCCGTCCCACTCTCGCCGGTACTGGCCATGACAGCGGGTAGGGATTGGATAATGCCGGAGAAATCAAAGTGTATTTCTAATTATTAAAATTCGAAATAATACGTACTTTGAGATTATACCTACTATTCAAGTAAAATTCAAAGTTTGTTGATTGATAATAGGATTGATGATTGATTTAATGTGATTAAATTAATTATATCATATGAAACACTCTACTATGAATAGATGTGTATTTTCCTTGGAAGAATTAATTATGTGAATATGATTCACGATAATTAATTTCAATTTGAATAAGAGGTGGAGGATCACATAAGTGACATCCATGGTCTCCCGTCAAGGCAAAGAATTCTATCGCTAGTTGTTGTATATAGGAGATGCCTGTCCGAAGTGACAGATCTTATATATGATTTAATTGGATCGGGTTCTTTGCTTCTCGAAAGAGTAAGGCCGTATACGTAGTGACCCCAATATCGGGTCCTCATATTATTGGGGCGATATTGGATTGCGTATAGCGAGTTTTAAGCCTGTTGACGGTTGGTTCAATTAGCAACGGGTCAACTTCATCTTAGGGGTGGTGGGCCCGGGTGTTAAAGACCGAATTGGGAAATGCAAGTTGGACTTGCAAGGCGGAATGTGTTCCCGCTTCTCTTTATTCGAGTCACAGGTTCTCATATTATTGGGATGTGATAAAGATAGAGAGGAGATCCCGGATCTTGCTTGAGATATAGTGGTAAGTATATCTCTTACTTTGAAAGACGATTAGGGAATAATCTTTCATAGTAGACATAGCAAGACAAATTTGATTTAAAATTCCTAAATCAAAGTAAAATATGTATACATAATATATATACCCTTATGCAAATTTCTTATTTCAGATAATCCTTCATTAAACCCACTCAATGTTATACTCAATAATAACCAGTAAAATATCATGGATTGGATTCATGATCCAGATATTATATTTGCAATTGGACACATAATGTATGTGGTTGCAATGTGCAAGTTTCCTCAACATAATGAGGAATGACGATTAAATAAGACAATGAGACATCACCTTAGGGTTTGTATGTCTCTATGGTCTTGATCTTTCATCGAGTGTACTTTGGAAGTGACATATCGATGGTGATCGTAATTGTTGAATAATCCTTATAAAATCTAAGAAGATGTTCTGGCATACATATGTGCTCTAGACATTTAATCATGAAAGACATAGTTCTCTGCATTATGCAGAATGGTGGCTCGAAAGAGATGATGTATTCAAAATATTTGAATACCTACCTGAACCAATGTTTTAGGAGTCTAGATGGATGTAGATGTGATGAGTGTCATCATTCTACTGTCTATACTCTAGTCATTCATGAAGCTTCATAATATTCACATTGTATAAATTTAATGAAGCATGTATAAATGTTGAAATGCTCTTACATTGAATTCTTTTGAATTTAACATGAGAGACCCATAGTCTTGAACAATGGTTGTTTATAGATGAAGAGAGCACAGTGGAAGCGTGGGTCAGACCCATGTGAGAAGGAAAGTCAAAGAGTTGATTGTACTTCTGTGACTTCCATATGACATCCAAAGAGTTGGATGAATGCCTATACTGCAATAACTTGATGTGTTGATAGTATGACTATCAAGTCTGTCTAGAATCCTTAGAGAAGGACTCAAATAGTGCATCATAATAATCTATATCTACATTTGATCATTGAAATTGACTTGCTTATTTGATAAGATAAAGTCTGATAATTGTATCTCAATCTTCTAATAACACTTGCAATGTGTTGCACATGTTTTAGAAGACTGGAAAAATTTGATCTTAAGGTTTATAGTTATCCACATAGACATTGATGCAATTGTTGCAACAATCTCTGTTGGATTGATATACTTCTTAATTTCAGCGGGAGAGCCTTAGTCTTAGAGAATGTCTCTATGACCTAGATATTAGAATACGCTCATTGTTTGTTTCTAAATGTCGGAAATAAACATGAATTCTAGAATAACCCTGTCATAAAGAGTTATGATGGATATATTTCAGATAATAATCTAGCATCTGGTGGACTCTACTAAATTAGAAATTTAATGAATGGTTCATTGAGATTTCTAATACTGAAAGTTAAACCTTATAAGATCAATAGGAGGATAAAGATCATTTGACAATGATTTAGCATCAAGTTTTGGACATATGTCTGCTGATGAGATCAATAGACTAGTAAGATATGAAACTTTAGAATGTCTAAAATTTCAAATCTTACATACTTGTGAATATTGTATTCAAAGTAAAATGTCCAATACACCCTTCTTTTTGGAAAAGGTATAAGATGTCAAGGTATTCGAGATCTCATACATATTGATGTATGTGAATCATCTATATCATAGTGAACATTGTGGATATGTGATATCTACTGATGATCATGTATGATATGAGATTTCTTCTCTTCACCTGGGAAACCTTTGAAATGTTCAAAGATTTTGTAATTTTGGTTTAGAACCAAAGTTTGAAGGAAGATTAAATGAATTTGATCTAACCAAGGTAGCAAGTACCTATTAGATGAATTCAAAGAATATCTTATGGAGATATGAATATCATTTCTATCTCAATCCTCCTGACACACCTAAACTCAATGGAGTTGTAGGAAGATACAATTAGATCATGTGTGACATGATTTGATCAATGATAAATTTTAGCATAATTATCCCTTAGTTTCTAGGTATATATGTGTAGTAAAGACTACAATATATATATCCTTAATAAGGTTCCATGCATGTAAGCTGGAATCTAGCACTTGAGAGTGCTACTTCATTAGGAAAATAAAGGATGGTATTGGATACCTACTTTACGACCTTGAGATTCTTAAAATATCTCATCTTTGAGAATATGATTCTTATAGGATGACTCTCTTGAGAATCAAGATGAAAATGAAGTAAAGGAACTCATTTAATCTTGAGAAGATAATGAGGCTCCAGAAATCGGAAACTAAAAGGGACAATTAAAGATGAAACACTAATACTTCTTCAAATGAGTTTGAAGATGTATTCCATGTGTCAGTTAAGTCTGACAATGATCGGACTTCATGTGATGAAGCTCCTGAGGATCATGACATGGAAAGATGGATATTAGCAATAAAGGTCTAAGGTAGACTTCATATACAAGTGTTGTATATGGACCCTCAAGGATCCACCTATAAGGGTTAGACCCATTAAGGTGTGAATGGATCTTCAATAGAAAGAGGGAACCTGATGAGAAGGTAGAAACCTTCAAAGCACGGTTCGTAGCCATGAGCTACACACCGAAGAGAAGACATCGATTGCGATGTGGCTTGCTTTTTAGTGATCATGCTTAAACCCATCAGAATGTTGCTAACCCTAGCTACACAATTTGACTATGGCATCTTCAAGATGTGAGTCAAGATTGTATTCCTCTATGAATACCTCTTTGAGGATGTTCACATAAAGTAGCCCAGGGCTTCATAGTTGAGGAATGCAAGATGTGTTGGCTAAAGAACTCCATCTTTGGACTCAAATAAGCTTATTGTCGTTGGAACATAAGATTTGATGAAATTATAATTGTTATAATTTCAAATAGAATCTTGATGAACCATGTGAAGCTTAGTGGGAGTGCCATTGTGTTCATCGTGCTAAATGTAGATAATATCCTAATCATTTGGAATGATATAAGGATGATAATAAGTGTTTTATGACCTGGCTATTCCATACCTTGAGATATGATCTCAAAAGATGCCTCTTGGATCTTAGTTCTGAAAGTGTTCAGAAGCAAAGAAAAGAGGGTATTGGGACTGTCACCTTTGTAGTACACCTTGGACATGTTCCATTTTCTGGAAATTCCAAGAAATGCTTTCTTACCTTTAAGATTTGGTACTGACCTATCTAAAGGGATAGCACCTCAAAGAGTTGAGGAAGTGAATGCTAAAAACTGGTTGCCCTTTTGTGCATCAGTTACGAGAAGCTGAAAGTATGCTAAATGTGTACAAAAGCCAGATATCTGCCATGCAGTGGGAGTAGTAAACTGTTACTAATCCTACTATGGAGATATAACACTTAATTGCAGTAATAACAATATCTTCAAAGATGACAAGGCTTTAGAGATAGTGATCTCTAAGTCTTATCTTCAAGAAATTAAGATTTTTAGATGGAGATCTAAAAGGTCTTAACTGCGAATACCTTAGGAGATAGAGATGTCTAGGGATAAGGGTATTCTAATAAGGATAATAGAAATTACATGCTGGTTATAATAATATTTCTTTGAGTTGTAGTATCAAGGATACTCTGACTGACAAGATTGAGTATTGGTTGCATTAGATGCAACATTCGCATTAGATGCGAGCACTGTTACTGGGGATATGCAAGTGCCGTAAAAGGACTTGGCGTAGTCTCGTGGGAACAGAGTAACTGATCAGCTTACCTAGCTATTTTCTAAAATAGCCTATGATTGTCACATGAGAGTGGGTATAAATGATTAGCCCATTAATGGCTCTTTGGGCTAGTGGGAGATTGTTGGACATGCGAGCCCACAGCGAGTCATTATGCAATAAATGTCATTGCACATATCATTCCCTTATCTGAAATGAAGAGTAATAATTTACATAATAGGTCCCTCTGTATAATTAGGGTTATGTACCATGGCCATCTTGATGATCATATAACTGTTGATTAAATAATTGAATCATAGAGGCTGGTGCTTGGAAGAATATCTAATGGGTTAGATAGAGGACTCATCAAGCACCGTCAAATGATTATTAAGAGATGATCTCCAACCTGAGTAGGAGATGGCAATCCTTTCTCACATAGGCTGATATCTGACCGACCTCTTGATGCAGGTCCTCTGCATGGGAATAGTGATTCGGAGGTGTCAGATTAGTTAGGTCAATGGGTTGACTTAGCGAGATCGAGATAACCTAAGTCCTATGTTGAAAACTGTCACAGCATAGGCACACATCCTCTGACTAGAGACAGATGTGTTACTATATGTCTGAGTGTGTACATTTGGCAGACCATTAGGTTGATGACCTAATCAAGGTCTATACACCGGCGAGCTGGGGTGCATATAAGGGCATATGAGTAATACGATCTCTCAAAGGGATTATACAGGTTCACTTATGAACCGGAAGACATGAGCTCACTCATGAGGTATTGGGACCGATCAAATTCCATGCATGGTCGTCGTGCTTTGGAAGCATGACAAGAATTTGAAGGTATGATATATGCTTTGGGAAAGCATATGATCGATACCAAATCCCAATGACCAAGATTGAGAAACTTGGTGATCAAACCCTGAAGAAGACAGTATAAAATAGATCTTCATCTTCAGGTTGATCATTGGTCTTCCAGTATGCAGGATGTGCAGGTATTGGGAATACCTGAGGGTGATGTGATCATAAACGATTGTATAACCATGACGCTTCCAGTCCGAGGGAGTGATGAAACAGGTCTGGATTTTAGTGACTCCTCTCAGTAGAGAAGTAACTTGATCTTAGTCCAAATGTTGGACATTGATTTGAATGTGATTCAGATGCAATGAGAAGATTAAGTATACGGACTTGATTTAATCAAGCATCTATGAGAGGTCCGTTAGATCTGGATTTGAGATGGGATCTGAACATCCAAGTCACTATATGTGGAACAATACAATCGCCCTGTCCTTATCTCCAAGTATCTGCGGAGAAGGCACATTATTCTTGAAGGAGTTCAAGAATAATTCCTATGATGAATTTAGTATCCAAGCAAGAAGGTTTTGATGATTAAATGAGATTTAATTATCAAAGTATAATATGAATAAGATTCATATTATGAGAATGTGTCCAAGATAATTAAATGAGATTTAATTATCAAGTACAATATGAATAAGATTCATGTTGAGAGAATGATTGTCCAAGATTATTAAATGGGATTTAATTATCAAGGATAAGCAGATCGTGGATAGTGATATCCAGAATATCTATGTATATTATAAATGAGATTTATAATATATCAGAGAGAGAGAAATATTGTAAATAACATTTGTTAATTATTAATGTGGATTGGATCCACATTAGTTAATTAATTGGAAATGTAATTTACAAATTAGTTTGGGATGTGAATATGATTCACATTTTTTTTTCAATGGCATGATTGAAATATTCACAAATTAATTTGGTGGATATTATTGCAATAATAATTATTGCATATAATCAAGAAATAATAATATAAATAAAAGGAGACAAAACCACCAATATCATAGGTGGCGTCACCTATGACTTAGTCATAGGTGACGCCTCCTTGATTTTAGGAGGGGTTGTTGTCTCCTCTTATTTGTTGACTTATTATCTCTTGATAAATTAATTTATGTTAATTAAATTTTGTTGATAATAATTCAACACATATTTAATTTAATATAAATTAATGTTGTTGGTTTTTAACCAACAACAATCATAGCCGTTGGATGGCTCTTGGATTACAATGACCGTTGGATCCATGAGAGCCATGGATTGAGATCCATTGGATCCCAAACTAATATATAAAGAGGGTAGCCTTAGACCTTGAAGGTACACCAAGTAGATGCCTACTCTACTTCTCTCTCTCCCTCTCATTCTCGTGCTCTCTCTCTCTCCATAGGGTGGCCGACCACCATTGTTGAGAAAGGAGAGAAGTTCTCGCCTTCGCCTTCGACGACTCGAGGATCTCCTTCTTCTTCGCGGCTACTTGCTATAGAGGAAGACGACGGATTTCGCTTGACGAAATCAGGGGACCTATTGCTTGGATCTTCATCGAGGATTGCGGGAGGAACGCGACTCATCATCGTGTCCGCAAGTGCGTTCTTCGTGGATCGGACTTGAGACAGGAGGATCTCTTGTTTGGGATCTCGCGATCACAACTACGCTTCAAAGGTATTCCTTATACATTGTGGATTTATGAAACGATCCGAGAAGTGTTCTCGTGATCATGTGGTTTCATCATTTGATTTAAAATTTTTAAATTCCGCTGCACCTTGCGACTAGTACGACTAGTCCCCTCGATCGTATTCGATGCGGTCGTCACGCTTCTGTGATGCGCTTGAGGATTCTCAATATCCTTCATGAAGTAGTCTACGGTCCTTTTCCAACCATAGTCATTGGAAAAGAAAAAGAGTTTAGGTCCAGGAAGTTCAGATCAATATTCAACTACTGAAAGAACTCTGGTTCATGGTCAGAGTTCTCGCAAACCGAAGGTGAGGATGATAAAGAATGAGTTGGAGAAGGAATCTGAAAAGAGTTTCCAGAGTCAAAGTTATGCCTGGAAGAAGAAAGTTGTCCTGATTCTGGCTCAAACAGGAGGTTCTCGTGAACTGAGCCAAGAGACAAGATTACATAGGGAGATTGATAGTTCTCAGGTTCAAAGAGAGGGTTCTCTTGAAGCAACCTAGATTAACGGGTAGATGTGTGTGCAAGCGGTACTGTAAGAGTTGTCCAAAGTGATCGTCTACCCATCATCATAAGAGTAAGATGATAGATGATCGATGAGATTAAGATCTGGAAGATAAAGGACCCACACCACAAGTCAAATTCAAAACAAACCCCGAGTTCACCAACTCAACCCTGGTAATGATCGTAAGAGTTCAGTCGTTTATCTTTTCAGTTTTAGGGTTATTTGGCAAGCAAATTTTACAGATTAGCGTGGACTGATAGGTACCTAAGCTTCCCCTCAAGATTGTCCCAAGTCATTATAGAGAATTGCCTCCTCTCAGCCAGTATGGATGTAAGTACGGACTGTTGCCGGCTACCGTGTTACTTGAGGACCGTGCCTTACGCAGTGTCCTTTAAGCCTTCCCCTCTGTTAAGTAAACCCGGACCGTTTCCGGCTAGTCGAGAGTCCTCACTGAAGAGTATAGTGATTAACTATATGGTCGCAGTAGTCTCTTGAAAAAGCTCGAGCTCTGGTTCTACTGTATGTGCCATCCCTCACTCACTGATCTGGAGGCGGTACCTGCAATGCAATTGCGGGAGTTGCTCGCCCAAAACAAGTGAGTCCTTACATTTATTTTTAAGTCTGATATACTTAGCAGTCCCTATTTTATTTTTTATTTTCATTTTTGGGTATTTTCAAACAATCTCTAACGTATTTTTGTCTTTTTAGATATGGTCCTAGATACAAGCAACTAGGTGTGTCGACCTAAGCAAGCATCTAACTACGGTTGCACAGGGAAGGGGAAAATCGAGGAATCCTAACAAACACCTATCTTTAAAAGCCACAGAAAACCGTCAAGAAAATCACGAGCGAAAAAGCCACGGTGGGAATCTACATTAGTAATTTTAAATGAAAGATATTAAATTATTCAAGAGTTTATATCCAAGTTAATACAATAATATTTAATTAATATTTACTGATGGTCTTGTATGTGGAGAGGGTGAACATTGCTCATCATGTGATTTTGATCATGTACTCTGCGATCAGTTGCTCATTGACCAGAGGGGAATCTACATTATAACAAACTAATAATAGTAATTTTATAAAAAAAGACATTAAATTTAAAGGAGTCTGAACAATTGAGATAGCAACAATAACATGAGATATCAAATATGTGCATTATTACCTTTACTAGCTCAAATTTGCTTTTTCGTATGCTTCACTTTCCTTACCAGAATCATATATATCTTTTTCATGTACATTGTAATAGGCATGTGTTATTTTCTGATCAGAATTATCCATCCAAGTTCTTTAATATCGTCAACAAAAATACTTGTTCAACCTGACTTGTAAGTGCGAATGGTTCTTCTGTCCCTAACATACAATTTTGATTTAAACTAATATAACCATCTTTGTTTTCTATAAAGCTTCTATCTTCATCGAATGCATCAAACTAGTTGCATTTCAAAATGATAACATGCTTGTTGTATGTGAAACTGATGTCAATGATCTCAATTACCTCACTAGTAGCCATCCACGCCTGATTGAAGATGAGGTTTCACAATTACACCACACACATGCGTTCTTCTATGTAAGTCAACTGATTTGATTCGAAATCTAAACTCATTAAATCATATAAGTAGTATATGTGTGGACAAATGCAAATGGCCTTTCATCCAAAAATTACAATTCAGAAGTCCATCTACTATCTTGACAATATTTGACTTGGTTAACTTTAAACCTAAACCATTGTAAGAAATATATGCGTAGATAGACTTTTGCCATTATAGATTTTGAACCAATCGTTCTACTCTTGAAAAAACATGTCAAGCTATTTAATCTGCATTAGCCATATTCATCTCATTAGCATCTAACAACTTTTGAGTTGTTCCACTTGATGGATTTCCATAATATGAAAGAATAGATAAAATACCGTCATCGCCATTATCGTCATTCATGTCATCTTTACTTTATTCTAAGAAGTTTAGGATATCATTTTCATTATCAAGATATAATGATGAAAATTTGACACATTCTTCAAAGAGATAACCATGTACTATAGAACCTTCTGAATGCACCATATTAAAGACATGATATTTTAACTTCTTAAGAAATCTCTCTTTGAATACATCCATTTGTATTGTATCGGTCCTACAATTAGAGCTTCGTTAGCTAAGTGACTATTAAGTGAACCATCACATCCAAAGAATGATGGTGGGAAATCTGCTCCATCTTGCATAATGTTTCAACATTATCAGTCTCCCACTTTAAAAGGGTAGCATCAAGAATTTTAGAATAAATAGCTCTGAAATAAAAACTGAGCTCCATCAATGGTTCTAGTATATTATTAGGAAGACTTGCACATAAAGCTAATGGCATGAACACTTGCATATATATATGGTTGTCATAGCTCTTTAGACCGAAAACTTTTTCTCTCAACTACATTAACACTTTTTGATAAATTTGTTGCATAACCATCAAGAACCCGAATCGCTTTTAGAAATCGTAAAACAATTTCTCGTTTTCAAGTGATAATGTATACCTTGCATTGGGTAATTCAAATCTATTCTCTCTAACCTCAATTGGATTAAAATGCATAGAATATTGTCTATGGCATTCTTTTCATAATGTTATGACATCTAAATTATGTCTAATCTTTAAATCATTACAATATGGTAACTCTTGAAAGAATATGCTTTTTTTCTCCAACCACCAATTCCAGATTATTTAAAAACGTCTAAGTGGAATATCTTCCAAACATTGTTGGTGATCTCATATTTCTGTTCCGTTGTGACGAATGCTTCACAACTTCAAACATTCCCCACCTGAATTACCATCGAACTTCTTGAACCTGAGATCATGTTGGGAGACCGAGCCGGGGGGATCTATTAGGGGGCGACATGTGCGACTTGTGGGAAGGAACAATAAGGGAGGGTTTTGTTGGAGGGAAGGAGAAGGGTTTCACATGAGGGATTTTGGGGAGGAATTTCATTTTGGGAAATTAGAAAAAGGGTGATTCGTTGGAGGGAGGGGGTATTACATTGGAGTGATTTTGGGGGGGGGGGGGTTAGAAAGGGGGGTTCGATGGAGGGAGGGAATGAGGAAGTCATTGGAGGGATTTTGGGGAGGGATTTGGGTGTGGGAAATTAGAAAAGGGGGATATCATCCACCATATGATAAGAATAGTCAAACAAATTAATTGTTAGCTTGAATTTTCTTATTATGAATATACAAAAGAAATTGTATGGTGAAATAATTAGTCTTGTTTGGTTGGTTTAAACTATAAGAAAATAGTTAACTTTGTCCTCCATATAGGGATGAAAACGAATCAGATATACCTATTTTCATATCCGTATTCGTATCACCTCAATCGAATACAACAACTAATGCGGATATGATTTGGATATGCATTAAGGAAATCATATCCTTAAATATTTATCGAATTCAAAATACGAATCGAATAAAAGCAAACCTGAGTTATAAGGATCGAATAATGATTGAATCCAAATATGTATTACGGATCCAATAAACATCGATTCTGAATACGGATACGATTAATTTTTTTCATCAAAGTTCATAATAATTTTTAAAAATGGCATTGGAATATAAATAAGTCGCATCATGAAAAATGAGAGCGTCGATGTGACTAGTGTTCTTTGTTGAAGCAAAAAGGGGATATGGTTTCTCACATTTCCAAATAAACAAAAGTTTATTAATATCATTAGTATATTGTATTATATAATATATAATACTAATATAATAATGCAATGTTGTGGTATAGATTTCGGATATTCAGATCCTGATACGGATATTTAAGGCATTACTATATCGATATTAAAAAATTACATTCCGTATCCATATTTGATCCGTATTTGATTAAAATTTCGGATATGGATATCTGTATCCGGAAATTTTCAAATACGGTAAGTGGATATTACGATATATCCATATCTATTTTCATCCCTACCTCTGTATCCATTGACTTAATTAATTAAGAGATTAAAAAATAAAACCTATAGGTTGAGACATAATAGATGACTAATCATGACATGATCATAGTAGCTTAACATGAGATGAGGTCCCTTAACAATTACGTAAGAAGATTTTATCACATAATTAAAAACTCTCCAAGAAGATTTGCAGTGGCTCTAACATCACAAGTGACAAATTTTCAACACATTACTTAATTTTTTTATTTTTACAAAAAATTAGAATCATATATGTAACGGTCATTGCATCTCTAACAATGATAGAATCGAAGTCTGATATTTTATTACCTGCAGGAATATTAGTGGGATTGAATTATCCTTATGCATACTAGGTTTGGCCACGATAAAAGTTGTCTTTTGGTCTCAAATTAAATATTGACCACGTTAATAGTACTGTAGTCTAACATGGTTGGCCATGGTAATTATCGTTGCAACTAACTTTAAGTTTTGATAATTTACCGTGGTCAATAGTTTTCAACCATACAATTATTTATTGTGGCTTGATCGCGTAGCTAATGCAAATATTTTTTACTAATCTTACAATACTTTGAATATTTTATATTTCAATATATTTAGGATTATTTAAACAATAAAGCCCCATGGTATTTTAATATATGGAGATCTTTTTTTCCATTCACACTCGTGTATTTTTCTTCTTTTTGATCGTATGTATGCGCTTGTCTTTCAATTTCTTTTATTATATTTTGTTAAATGTCCTTATACCTATTTGGCATGCCTTCTAACATTTTCATCTTAGGACTTTATCAAAATATGTGAAATTGATATTTATGTCCCAGAAGTTTCTATGGTTGACTTACATTGTACATAAGATTCTTAGATTATATAATATGATATAAAATGAAAAATACACGTTTTAGTGAGGAGAGATAATATACAAAATAATCACAAGAAATTTACACAATCTGAAAAATATCAAAAAATTGGAAGTTGCAAATAACAACGACAGGACTAAAGAATTGATGTGTATTCAAATCTTTTCAGAAAAAATATCGAAACTCCCACAAAATCTCAAAAGATACGGAATTCATATACGATACACTCGTTCGGACATAAAATATCAGCATCACTGCACTTAATTATTTTTGCAAGTACCATTTTACGAATTTGCTGGTTAAAACCTCGTTTCTTAACCTGTCATATCGGTTTTTATCCAAAGTACTATCCATCTATCATGAATCGGATCGGATGACCATCGAACGGGTTGAGTATCTGCCCCGTGACGACATCAACAGCCAATCCTGCCATCAATTAAATGAAAATTTGTCGCGCTCTACGAAATATCTCACCAAACTCGCCCGCAAATTAAAAGAACATAATGATGTGATTCCGATGACGAAATCCAGAAAAATAGTAGAGAGATCACTGTGTATTTCCATTGGCTAATGCGTCAATCTCCTCAAAACAAGCAACCGCTTCTCATTATGTCTCCTTAATTTCCTCAATTTTGGGAGGTATTGTATTACCAGTGAACTCATATTAAACTAGATGCTGCTGGGCTCTAGTTGTCATCATCGGAGTCCGTGTCGTCGCCGTCTTCCTCATAGAAAAAGCCAGGCAGCTGGAGACGAGAATTAGGATGTCGCGCATCAATCTGTACTTGCATCGTCCGGCAGTGGTTGTGGAACTCGACTTCCGTGATGAAGAGGCGGAAGTTGATGCCAAAGAGGAACTCCAACTCCATGGCGTTTAGGCGTTGCAAGGCCACCAAGGTGAGCGTAGCCATCAGCGCGTTGTTCTCGTAACTGAGACAGGTTAGGTAATCAACCATGGTCCATAATCAGCGTGAAATTTAAACAGGCCAACAGAAGCCGTTAACATGCAAGAAGAAACATAAGCACAGATAAATGTAACGAAAAACTGAAATTTCAATAACCAAATCTCGACTAGCCCAAATAACCGATTTAACCAATAAGCACACCACCGGATACAATTTAATCAGTCCTTAATCAACCGTAATTAACGAAAGCTAATTTATGAAGGAAATTAAGGCATGGAGTCGAGAAAACTCACTCATCTTCCCAGAACTTGACAGCTACGACGACGGAGGTGAAGATCAGAAGATGGACATTATACGGGTCGATGAATACGTTGTTCAAGTTGCAGAAACGGGAGATGTAGATGAACGCAGCCATGTAGCAGCAAGGGCTGCATTCGAATTCCTGGAAGATCATCATCAGATAATCCTCCAGCGGGAACGTCGGCCTATGCCCGCAGTCGAATATTGTAAACTTCTTCGGCTCTCTCCGACGCATATCGTGCACCGAATCGACGTCATTGCGCTCGGCCAGGCTCGCCAATCGGGATGCAAGGACGGATATGAACCTGGGAGCTAATCGGGGCGCCATTGAGACCGAGACGTTCTGAAAAAGATTGGTAGCTTTTACGTGAAAGTTATTTGAATTGGCAGTTTGTTGAGACGTTGTGAGCAGAAACAGATTTGGGCATTTTGTGTAATTTTCAAAAGGATAAAATTGTATTAGGGATATTAACATGTACCTACACTATCTATTTGCTATCACACACAAACCCCGTATTTCCCAAAAAACTAAGTGCACACCCCAGTAATCTCCGTGGCCATTGCATAACATGCTCTCGAGTCAGCTGTCCTCCAAGAATTACAGACGACATTGGAAATTTATTCTTCTTCTGACCTTCGTGGTTTTACATTTTTAATATGATTTAGGAGTTTCCAGATTATGACCCACCTTCACGGCCTGTTTGGTTACTGGGCTGGGTTGGGTTGGGTTGGGGTATCCTCCTGTGAATAGTAGCTGTTTGGAGGGTTGGGATGGTTGGAATGATAATGGTGATGTAATGGACATTGATTATGTGTTATATTGACTTTTTTGATGATTATAATATGATTTTTATGTTAATAACTGTATTTGAACAAGGTTAAAAACCATTATACCAAAGAAATTGTAGGGTCAATACAAATATTCCCAATCCAGGAATGCAGGGTTGGAGACAGGGATATGCCACGGTACCCCGGGGTACCCTGGCAACCAAACGGGTCCGCAATGTTCTTGGTGGCATCTGGAGAAGGGATGTTCTTGGTGACCTTCAGTGAAGAGATGGTCTTAATCTGGCATGTGGGTTGGGTACAGAGGTCAAAAAATTTTATGAATGAACTGGCCTGGCTTGACCCGACCCGCAAAGATTAATATATGGATTTAGAAAATCAGATTTTACATACATTTAGAACAAGGCACTTCAAGATTTTCATTTACAATATCAATGTTACATTATATTTACTAGTTTACATGGCAAGTAACACACAATATTTATAGCGATTTAGAAATTTATAGATGATGTTCAAAAATTTATTTGTCTATATAAATTATATAAGTAATATAATTGAGATTTGGTCCATGAGCTGAGCTTGGTCCTTGGTAGATGGCCCCATGGGTCGATCTGGGCCTTAAATTGGGGTTTTAAAACCTCAACACCTCCGACCAGCCCCATGGTGCGACTACACTTTGGCCAACTCTAATATTTACAAGTAGGACATATACATATAGGTTTTACCATATTATTATTAATTTTTAAATATAAAAATCATTGCAAAGATAATATTAATAAATACAAAAAGTACGCTACCATATTCTTATAGATATAGACTAGATACAAATAATATAAGAAATACTCTAGATTAGTTTAGACACATACACATTATACAAATGTACGAAATGCATTTATTTTGTAAAAAACATATCAGATATAGTGAAAGAAGGCACAAAATTATGTCACTGACAAACAGGTTTTCGCACTGGATAATTAATCTGACAAGACCATCAGTCGCTGCGTGACCGAGTGTCTGTCTAGTCAACAATCAACCCATGATAATATTAAGCGATCAATGTGTGTGAGTTAACAATTAATAGAACTCCACAATAGTTGTGTATAGGTGTAAGTATGGTAGAGTATCGGAGACAGGGAGCAAAAGGGAATAGAGATAAAGGAACAACCTACTTAGGTATTTTTGTGTGTTTCGTTTTTAATTGTTTTTTGATGTTTTTAATTATATTTAATTCTTATGGATTTTAATGTTTTATATTTTTGTTTTTAATTTCCAATTAATATTTTTTTTTAATTTTAATTTTTTTCTTTTTGCTAATTTTTAGTGGCCTTGTTTCATAAGATATAATATGTATATCAATATATCAATATAGTAATATATATGTATGTATTATGAATATGATATATATATAAATAAAAATGTAAAAATATATGAAATAACTACAAGAACACTCCTTTTCCTTTTTTAAAGGTTTTAAAATATATATATATAGGTATTTGTAAAAAAGAATAATAATTGTAATAAGTATATAACTATTAATATGTATATATGGTCTATATAGGGTTTTCTATTTATAAATATTGCTAAAATGGTCAAAATTTATAAAATAAAATGTTTTTAGATTTTTAGTATTTTTCTATATTTTTATGATTTTTTGATAATTTTTTCTAATTTTTATATATTTTTAACATCTGAAATATAACAAACTAATGGTCAATTAATTATGTTGAATTGCTTTCGATATTAAAAATAGATAATAATATCAAATTTTTCTAAAACTATTTTTATTATATGCTATATAAGATAAACATAAATAAACAATAGAAAACTAATTTTTGGGGATTTTATAGGATTTTTGTTAATTTTTCTATGGTTTGGAGGTTTTTCAAATTTTAAGATTTTATTTTTGCAATTTTTGTGATTTTTAGTTAGGAGTGTAATATATAGTAATATAATATATATATATATTTTTTATTTTTTGGAATTTTTGGAGAGTGTTTGCCCTTTTTGCATTTTTATATCTAAACAGTGAATAAATAGCTCCTATATGATTTTTAATAAGTGGAAAAATGTAAGTGAATGCCAAACAAAAATAAGGAGTGAATGAGCACTATATCAAGCACTTACAATAATTTTCGCAAAATTTATGGAGAACAAGAGCTAGTTAATAAAAATAGAAAAGCAATTAAATAATTACAAGCCTCATATGGGTATTTTTGCAATAAAAATATAGTCCAAGGTGTTCTATACAAAAAAAAACCCTAAAAAATCACACTGAATTGTAAATTTTATATACTAAAATGAAATAGCAAAATCCATAGGGGCATGTATGAAAAAATTGCATCCACACATGGGTCGTCAAGTGAGGTGACCTAGCGCGAACCAAAATGCAAATATAAGAAAGTACAAGGTCTGTTATGCAAATATTAAAATTCTTTATAATGCAAAGGAAAGATTTAAGTATTAATTCTTAAACTCAAAAAGGTGGGGGCTCTGATGTGCAATTTACCCCCGATTAGGCATTGAGTGGATGGCTTGGATTGCTTCACTTAAACACATGACATGCACACATCACTTGATGACGGTTCGCAGATCTTCAAGTGAGATTAGTTTTGGAAGTAGATCTGACGGTGGACATAAGCTTCAATCCATTGGTGGTTTCTACGTTTGGAGGAGGCGCTCGATCGGATGATGATGAAGGATCATGGAAGAACATCGATGAACTGACAGGCAGGGCTCCTTTGATCTCCTCTATCTCACGTCTCTGGCCACCAAGGAGGCTCGCAAGGGGCCCAAAATGGACATGGTGCTCCTCTGTTTCTGCTGACATCTTCAAAATGCTCTAGGACCCATCGATGGGGTCCTGGAATCAAGTAAAACTCGGGCGACGTGGAGGACTTTCTCCTGATGCAAAAATGCCTTGAATAAGGCCAAACACTTCAGGGACCTACATTGTTAGTTCAAGTAAAGAAACACGAAGGTCCCTGAGGTGTTTTAGGATGAAATGGAGCTTAGACGTGTCGAGGTGGAGCTCTTTGATGGACAACAAAGGAGGAGAGCAGGATCTCCTACTTCCTTAAAATAATCGAGGTGAAATGATAGGGATTTTGATGAGAATGCGAAGGGAAACAAGATGGAGGTGAAAGCAAGGTCGGAACATGAAAGGGGGCGGTGAATTTTGAGCTGGAGCTTAAGGCTCCAGCAATTTTAAATCCTAAAATCACTCTAAACTACGCCCTAATCGATTAAAATAAAGATTAAATAAAGATGCAGAAATAAAAAGCTAACAAAAACACGATAGAAAACATCTCTTACCAGCTCAAGAACAAGGAGCAAAAGAAGGTTCACCGAGAAAGTTGCCAACGGACATGGACTGCCAATTCCGCCTTCTTTCTCCATGCCAACACCTCCACAGATTTCCTGCTATCACCAAGGATGCAAATGACTCAAGATTATGGGGTTACATTGGGTGAAATGGGATCATAATATGGATTGAAGTTTAGCATTTTATTTATAGACATAGCGGAAAGGGTATCTTGCAGCTTCAATTTCGCTTGAATCGATGAAGATCAATTAGATCTAGTAGAGCTTGGGTGTGATTTAGGGGGGATCAAACCTTCATTTTTTTCCATCACTCCAAGCCATAACATGAGTGGATCAAGCATGAAATTAGGCGCAAAAGCGGGGTTCTGACAAAATGCAATGCTCAAGGGGGAGAGCGGGGGTAGTTAACATGAAGTCAACAAATGGCTCCTGGTTGGACTACTTGGACCAACCAAAAAAGAGCTGGGAATAATTCCCTTATTAATTGATTTAAAAATAATATATGATTTATTGATTTTAGGTTAAAACATAAAAACTATTTGTAATATTTACATTTATGTATATAGGTAAATATACATGTGTTTAGTATGTTTTATATTTTCGTATTTAATATTTTATTATATAGGGTATTTTATATATTTATAATTTATTTAATTACATATTTACACAATTTTAGTTTATTTTTCTGAATTTATTTATTTACTTAGATAATTAGGTACATGTATTATATAGATATAGTTTACCTATATAATTAATGCCTAATTTATTTTAATGACTTTTTAATAATTTTATTTCATGTTTATTGTTTAAATGTATTTTGCATAATATTTACAAGTATATAAAAATGTAAGAAACCTAAAAATACAAGGAATGAATATAATGATTATTATATACATGTATAAAGTACAACAGGGACCGAGAAGCCAACTTTTGCATCTCAACTCCAAATTAAATGAAACTTTCTTCATTAAATAGGTAATTAAATTTTAAGAATAATAAAGATGAATTTGGTCAATTTGAGTCAGTATGGGGTATACATGCCTGGAAAGTTTTAGTTGGGGCCTTTTATTCTATGTGTCCCATCCGTATAGTGTGTTATTTCTATGAGAAATCAATCTTTTATTTTTTTTATTTTTTTGTACACTCTATGTTTCTGTGTGTTATTTCTATTGAGAGTTTATTGATTTAAGGTATAATTAATATAGAATAAAATAGGTACCAAAATGCATTTACTGATGAATTGAAATTAGGGTTCTGAGATGTATTTTATACAATTGGTCTGCCCTATCTCTCCTTACTTTATTCCTTATCGACCATGTCATCATGATGACTGGGTCTTGGGGTCTAGGGTCACTCAATGTCTCTGACACTTCATTCTTCTCTTTTCTTTCTGTCATTCTTTTATTTTTATATTAAATACATTATTTTATACAATATTTACATATCATTAGTAAGTGTTATTTTACACAAATTAATGTTATATACATTTATTTAGATAGGGATTTAAGGCTAAAATAAAAAAATAAAGGTGATGAAAGGGAGATTCATCACCCCCTATACTTGCCTTTGATGGTCTCTAGTAAACAATTATGCCAATGAGTGCATGAAAATGGAAATAAAGAAAAAAAAGAGAGAATTTGGAATAATTTTAACTTTTAAACTTATCTTGATAAATTAAAGTTTGGAGATTAGTCAGATCTTTGGATTTTTATTGTTGTCAGAACCTTATTGGGGACCGTGCTTAAAACTCAACAGCCCTTGAAAGCCATAAAATTCTGATCAAGACTTCTCAAAAGCTAGATCTGAACAAGTCTACATCATAGCAGTCCCTTATGACTATGAGTCTATCCTATATAGTGTAAGTGATATATAGCTCCTCTCGACTGATGCGGTAAAGAGACAGTCTTCTCCAACATGGTGACCCTAATTCCCCAACCCAACAACTCTTTCCTCGAGGAGCGGGGTATTCCCTTTTAAGTTCAAGTGCAACCGGCTCACGAAGAGGAGGTGGAGAAGAGAATAGATGATAGCTAGTGTAGCTACCTATCATGAGATGCTTGACCAGTATAGTAAAGTCATCCAGTTGCAGACTCACATGAATCTTTTACTTTGATGCACGAGCTTGCTTATTGAATAACATACTCCGACGTGAATTGAATTTTCTTTGATTTTTGGGTCGTCTTTTCTTTTTGGAGTTTTTGAATTTTGCATTTCTTGATATATACAACAACATTTACATATGTATTTTTTCCTCTTGAGCCAGTAGACTATTCCTCTTTTGAAGCTTTATCGCAACCCACAACATCCTATCTTTAGACCTCTTCGCTACTAGATCGGGTTGAGGTGCAATGGCCACAGATTGTGACTTCTTATGTTTCCATTCACTTGTGTCTCATGCCAGCAAATCCGGCCCTCTACCACTTAAACTGAGTTAGGCAAAGTATAAAGTACATGTGTTCAAGTTAGGTCATTATGGACAAGAGTCGTGCATACATCTTGAAATATTTTGCTTAAGAAGTCAAGATGACATATGAACCTAGTCTTGTGGTCTTAAAGAATTAAGCCTATCATACCCGAACCTCGATTCCAGTCCCTATAAGGTTTCTATAATTAAGTGGATTAAGATCCAACCAAGCTCAACTCTTTGGATTTTACTTAGACCAGTCCTATTATCTCGTCATTCCAAAAAACACAAATGTTATGCAATGCAAGAAAATGTTTTTGTGAAGATATTTTTCTGATTTTGATCCTTTTATGAGATTTTTCAATGGTTTTGCAGATTTTATGCAATTTTTGAAAACATTTTGCAAATTTTTAGAGATTTTGAAATTTTTGAAATTTTTAGGGATTTCTTGATGAGTGTTAATGAAAGAATTGTGTACAAATATTTACACAAAAGTGTGTGCTTATTTGCAAGAAGTGAGAGTAGATTTTACGGGGTGTTTGTACAAGGGTTGTTAGTTGGTTATTCATAGGTTTTGTATAAGGGTTATAAAGAACTTTATTTGCTATAATTATGTATAAGGTTCTAAAAATAAAATACGTTAACAAACATTTTTAAAACTTTATTTTGAAAATAAATTTTACAAGAAATTTTGTAAACATTTACAAAATTTGAAAATCATTTTACAAAGATTTTTCAAATGGTATGTATAGATTTTTCAAACTAATTTTACAACCATTTGCCCATTCATTTGCATATTAATTTTCCAAAATTTTATTTAAACAAATGCAAAAGATTTTTGTAAATATTTACAAAAGATTTTTACAACGGTTTGAATGCATTTTACAAAACATTTTTCAAACGGTTTTCAAAAGATTTTTCAAGTAATATTGCAACCATTTTTCAAATCATTTTGCAAAAAGTTTTGAAACGGTTTATTAACCGTATTTACAAAGAATTTTGAAACATTATTAGGGTGCATTCTATACAATTTTTTTAGTGTATATTCTAACCCATATAATATACTGGCCATACTATTCTAAAATACAAAAGTACAAGTTATGGTTATTGTCTATACAACGTATATATGACCCACATACTTAGCTTGAGCCATGTCCTCATAGTGATCGAAGAGAAAAAGGAAGATATAACTCATGTGGAGTATAGGAAAGCCATATACTACAATGACAAAATAAAGAATGAGAAGTCGGTCATCCCCCCACTAAAAAAGCATATGATTAACTAATCCTAAGTATAGCAGACTGTACACCAAATGGGGATGATCGAGGATGAGAATGTATGAAAGAATCATTACTCGCCCCCCTTATACTTAGGGTGAAATATCCTTTAGCATAGTCAAGAAAGATCAACAAGTTGGGGGACAAGCGAGAGAATAATGGAAGAGTAACTTGAATGCACTCATCCCCCTATACTTAGGATTAAGTATGTCCTAAGTATAGCACATATGAATGGGATGAATAAAAGATTGGTAAAATAAAAGAAATGAAGAAGAAATGAAAAGAAGAAAAGAAGAAAATAGAAAGTGTTTATGAAACTTATGTGCCTAATATTTCTATCTCTGGATGCTCATCTTGAGAAACCACCTATATCGAGTCAACCATAGACAGGAACATATCATGATCAACATATGCTTTCAACAATTGTTCGTTCATGACAAAAGATTATGCGTCAACTAACAATCTGAATATAACGATGCTGCCATTGTCACACACATCTTTGACAATAAAAGGCCTAGACCATTTGCTTTTTAGTTTGTCTAGAAACAACTTTAACTATGCACCGAACAGACACAACTTCTGATTTGGCTCAAAAGCCTTTCGATGAATATGCTTATCGTGCCATATCTTGACTTCCTCTTTATACATGAGGCTGTTGTCATAGGTAGAGTATTTGAATTCCAAGATCCAAATCAGGTCAAGTTTTCTATTCTTTCATGCTTTCTCTTTGTCCAAGTTACATATACTAACTGCCCATAATGATTTATAGATGATCTCCATCGGAAAATGACATGGCTCGTCGTACACCAGACAATATGGAGACATCCCAAAGGATACTTATACGCTCTACGATAAGCGCAAAGAACTGAGTTGAGCAATTGTGACAATCCTTTTTGTCATGACGTACAAGTTTCTACAAAATTGATTTCATCTCCATGTTAATACATTCGACCAAGGCATTAGTCTGCATGTAGTAAGGAGATGCGACATGGTGTTCAGTGCTCTACTCCTAAGTGAGCTTCTTCATTTCTTGTTGATAAAGTGACTACCTCCATCTGATATGAGGATCTTCAGAATCTCGAACCACGTAATGATGTTATCTTTAAGGAAGCCACACAAAGTGCGGTTGTATGTGGATCAGGCAATGATAGCCTCTACCCATCGACTAACATAATCGACGGCAAGTAGGAAGCCTCATAACCCAGACTGTTAGGGAATGGGCCCATAAAATAGAATCCTCACGCATCGAAGACATTTGATATCTGAATATACTTGAAAGGCATGGTGCCTCGCATACTAATGGTGCTTCTCATTTTCTAGTAGTCAGTACAACCTTTGACGTATTCTATAGCATTCTTGAAAAGAGTTGGCCACCATTGGCCACATTGAAGCACTTTCATTGTCGTCCTCTTTCCAGAATGGTATCCTCCAGATTCTAACTTGTGATAATAGTTCAAGACACTTGTGAACTCCTCATCAGGGATAAATCTTTTCCAGATATAATCCGCTCCCTCATGAAACAAATGTCAATCCTCCCACTAGTAGAAATGTATCTCAGACATGAATTTATCCACTTTCTGCTTTGGACAATCTTGTGGAACTTCCTTGGAGATAAGGTAGTTTACAATATTGGCATACCGAGGGAGAGAGGTGACTACCATGTTAGCTTCATCTGGGAAGGTTTCAATGATCAGAATAATTTCCTATTCAGGAGATTCTATCTTAGTAATTCTAAAAAGGTGATCTAACACAACATTCTTGACTCCAAGTTTATCATGTATCTCCAAATCAAACTCCTAGAATAGAAGTATCCAACCCACTAGTCTTGATTCTTCATCATTCTTGCTTTACAGGTATCTTATGACAGAGTGGTCAGTATAGACAATGACTTTTGACCCGAGCAGGCTTGACCTGAATTTTTCAAACGCAAACACAATAGCTAGCAGATCTTTTCTTTGTGACAGTGTAGTTCTTCTTGGCATCATCTAGTGTTCTGCTAGAGTAATGAATCGCAAATGACAATCCATCTCGTTGTTGTCTCAACACATCCCTAATAGCATAATCGGACGCATATATCATGATCTCAAAGGGTAAAGACCAATCTGATTGTTGTAGGATAGGAGCTTGGGTTATGATCTCTTTCAACTAATTGAAGGCTTGGAGCACTCTGCCATTTACAATGAAATTGGTGTCTTGCCTAGAAGCTTTGTCAGAGGTCGATTTTGCTGAAATATTTGATAAATCTTCTATAAAATCCCACATGCTCTAGAAATTACCTGACTTGCTTCAATGATGTAGGTGGATCGAGCTTAGAAATAACCTCTATCTTGGCTGGGTCGACCTACATGCCTCGTTTGGAGACGACATGGCCCAACACAATTCCATCAGTCACCATGAAGTGACTATTCTCCCATGAGAACGTCAAATTAATTTCACAGCAACGTTGAAGGATTCGGTCTAGATATGTCAGGCATTGATAAAAGCTATCTCTATAGACCAAGAAGAAATCCATGAATACCTTGAGGAAACTACCCACCATGTCTACAAATACCATAAGCATACATCTCTGAAATGTAGCGGGGGTGTTACACAACCTGAACAACATCAATCGAACTGCGTACATCCCAAATGGATAGTTGAATGTGATCTTCTCTTAGTCTTTAGATGCAATTGCAACTTGATTATATCCCGAGTAGCCATACAAATTATAGAAGTATTCCTTTGCGGCCAACCTTTCAACTATCTGGTCAATGAAAGGAAGCGGAAAGTGATCCTTCTTGGTAGCGAGGTTCAGGTGTCTGTAGTCCACACACACGCGTCATGATGTTGGTACTCAAGTCGGAATCTCCTCTCCTTTTTCATTCGTTACAATTGTAATTTTTGATTTCTTAGGAACTACGTGTAACGGACTTACACATTTGGAATATGAGATGGGATATATGAAACTTGTATCGCACCACTTGGCGATCTCATTCACCACAACCTCCTAGAGGTTAGGGTTTAGACGACACTAAAATTCACCGGAGGGCTTGCTGTTTTCTTCCAAATAGATGTGGTGCGAGCATAATGAATGGTTAATCCCATTGAGATTCGATAATTTTTAGCCTATGAATTTGCAGTTTCTTTCTAGAACCTCAAGAAGACGAGATTCCTATTTTGTGATCAGTTGTGCATTTATAATGATCGGGAACATTTTGGGCTCACCCACAAGGAAGGCATATTTTAACATTGATGGTAGTTGCTTCAGCTCTAGAAAGGTCGGAATCGACTCTACGATGACCTATACTATGGTAGGTGGAGGATCATGCAACTTGGTAATATCCACCATGGTAAAATCCAGCTCTGATTTCAATGTCTCAAAAAGATATGCAATGAACTCTTCTTGCTCCGACGGGGATGATGGTGTTTCAAGTAGCTTAGATAGCACATCAGCATGCAATTCATCTTCAGAGACCATAGGGAAGTTGACTGTGCTTTCCAGGAGTCTCTCCACGGAGAGGAATTCCTAGGTTTCATCATCATCCAGAATAATGTAGTCTCTGATTTCTATTAAAAATCACAATCATCTATTGCATTCGGCTCGGGCATGCTCTCGTTTGACGCAAATTTTGCAGGCCTCGGTACATGGATCGTCTCTACTTGAACCTTGTCATTATGTGAGTGAAAGGTGATTGTTCAGGTGACATAATCAAGTACTACCTCAGCTGTTCGAAGGAACGGTCGTCCCCATATGACCAGGGTTTGGAGCAAGGGGACTGAGATGTCCATATCAAGGACAGAGAAGTCCACATGGAACTATATCTCTTGGATTATGACAATGACATCCTTGAGCACACCTGTTGGCCGCTTAAGTGAAGTATCTACAAACTACAGAATCATTCTGGATGGCTTCAGCGGTCCTAACCTAAATTCCTTGATATTGAGGTAGGCATAAGATTTATAAATGACATGCTATCAAGAAGTGTTTGTTCGAACTCTTGGTCAAAAATTGTGCATCTGACAAGAGGTGCTCCCGTGTCCTTCTTGGTAGGGAAGTTGCTGATGGCACTTACAATAGATATGTTTTTCAGTATGGTTGTGTCTGGCTTTTAAAATTAGCATTTCCAGGACAATATTGTGCAAAATTTATATCACACCTGGATTAAACAAAGCACTTTATAGCACTTTATAATTTTTTTATTATTTTGCATTGCATCCAAAAATAGAATATTTACATCATTCAAAAATTATTCTGGTCAATTAATTAGCTTTTACATGCAAATGATCAAAAGGGATACAATCATTTTCTCTAATGGAAAAGCTAACAGAAGGAACATTGCAATCACCGGGTCACATTGAAACCTTCATTGGTGATAACATCTCTTTGGTTGCATCGGCATCACCTTGGCTTTTATTGCTTGAAGATGATTTTTGGTTTTCTTCATTTTTGTATAATTTCTGGTTCGGGTGATGCATGATCTTCTTTATCTTCTATTCCTCCCAACTTCAATAGGGGCACAACTGATGAAGACTCACCCTGTGAAGCTTTATTTTTTCCCTTTGCATTAGCACATAGCCGAAGTGTCCTACAGTTTCTGAGAGTTGAAGAAATAGATAACATAATCGGGTCATTCATACTTGACTCAGGCAGGGATTGCAAACTACACACGCTTTATGTTGGAAATTGTTTGGATTCGCCTCCACCTGAGCTGGAATAATTGCTTTGGAAGTAGTGAGTTTATCCAGCTTCTAGCTCATTTTACTCAGGCTTTTCTCCAGTTGTGTTAGGCAATCGATCGTGGGATTCACTTGAGCTACCTCGGAATTCTTAGTATGATGCATTCGTTGAGGCGGGTATTGTTGTGGGGGCTGAGGTTGGCGACTCTGGTATGGAAGAACGGGGAGCTGCTTATAGTTGTGCAGAGGGGGGAGACTGATACTAGTTTTGATAATAACCACCCTACCGCTGATGTTTGTTGAACTAGGGTTTTGTGAGTGTCTTGTCAACCCACAAGGCGAACCGCCATTCATCGAAGAGAGCGCTCACGAAATCCTAACAATTCAACAGTTAACCCACAATAAATATGAAGTGATGTAAATAAAATGTGTGGAGTTAAAATTTATTATAACTCTATAAATGTGTGTATAGGTGTAAGTTTGTGTATAGTGTTGAACACATGGAGCAAACGTGATAGATTGGGAAATTAAATCCAAAATTTGTCCTTATTTTGTCTATTTATTTTCTTTTTGTGGGTTTTAACTTTATAATGTTTATGGATTTTAATTTTTATAATTTTTTAATTGTTTTTAATTTTATATTTTTTACTTTCTTTTTATATTTTCTAATTTTAATTTTTTTATTTTTAATAGATAATATAGGTTTATATATATAACTATATTTCAATATAAAGTAATATACTTATAAGCAGAACTAAAAATAAAAAATAGCAGAATAAAATAATTTTATATTTTTTATATTTTTCTACTGTTTTTATGGTTTTTCAAATAATTTTGTTATTTTTTACGTATTTTTAAAGTATAAAATATCCCAAAAAGGGATCAAATAAATAGGTCAAATTATTTGAGATTTAAAATTACAAAATAAGTTTAAAATTCTCAAAACTAATTTTAATATGTACTAGTATGTATACACAAAAATACATAATAGAAATGAAATTTTTTATATTTTTTACATATTTTTTATAAGTTTTATGTGGATTTTGGAGCTTTTTAATTTTTAGTAATTTTCTTTTTTTTATTTTTAGTGGTTTTTTGTCTGGAGCTCTAAAATACTATAATAAATAGTTCTTTTTTGAATTTTTAAACATTGTTTTATATTTTTTTGGAAATTTTAATTCAAACAGGAGTAAAACGTTCTCATTGTGATTTTTAATAAATGGGTAAAAAGCCTAACATGCAAAAAGTAAAAATATAGCGTGAATGTGTATGCTAGCTGGTACTTAATCATATTTTTTCACAATTTTATGAGTACGAATGTTATTTTTAATAAATATAAAAAGTACAAAAATAATGAACTAGAATGGGTATTTTTGCAATTAAAAATAAAGGCAAGGGCTATAATGCAAAATATCCAAAGTTCCTGAACTAAAATGAAAACTTTACATACTAAATAGAAATATGAAAAGTCATGAGGACCTCTCTACAAAATGGCCATCTCACGTGGGACCGCACATGAGGTGAGCTGAACTGGACCCAAATATCCACCGATGAAATATTGAGGGTCTTTTAGCATTTTTTACAAAAAGATTTACACTACTTAAACAAATTACATGACTAAATAAGAAGGCGACAAAGAGATGGGGCTAGATATGTTACTTACTCCTCAGGTGTCTGATCGTGCAGCGATGCTTCGTCCACTTATCCATGTATCGGCACAGCATTGCGCGATGATGGTTGAAGGGTGACAGATGAGATTAGATCCCTATATGGGATCAGACGGTGAAGGCTCGCAAAATCCGACATCTCCTGTACGATCTTAGATCAGCTCCTGATCCAACAACTGGTAAGGGGCTTGGAAGAACTGCTGACAAACTCTCCCAAGGCGAGCTTTGATCTGCTATTGCACATGCCTCCGACCGCCTGCATGCTCGCCGACAGTCTCTAACCACTCCTGCAACTCCCGCAACGTTTCATGAACCTCCAAGTAGGTCCAGAGGTCACGGAAGGAGCCCTTGAGGTCAACATATTCAACGAGGCTCCTGGAAAGTATCCTTAACAAAATGCAACCTCAGATTGGGCCCTTCAGCTGCTATAATCTGCACAAAAATATGGCTAGGTCGAGAGCAAACTACCTTGACCCATTAACGGGTGGAACGATGGTGAAATGGGAGTGGCGGAGGTGATCTGGCGAGTGATGGAGGTGGATCACACAAATTATGATCTAGTAAGGATCAGGTGGACCGAAGTGGGGGCGAAGAAGAAGCGTAAGGGAAGAAAGTGAGGTAGTTGGCAGGTCAGAACATGTGTAGAATCATGGAGGAAGGTTCGTCGGTGTGGAGCTCCGACGAACTATAAAGAATTGAATCTACCCTAAAGCAAGTAATGATACCTTAATCTAACGAACAGAAATTAAACCTAAGACAACAATCTATCTAAAAAGAAATGAAAATGAACCTAGAGAAACAGGAGCTGCAAGATGAGTACCTTACGCTGGCGAGCTACAGAGATGCTGGAATCTACCTTTACACCACCACCTCAATTCTATAAGTTGCTAGGCGAACTCCGTGTCACGATATCTAGCTATGGAACGCAAAAGGAGGAGAAGATGCAGAGCAAAAGGGATTAAGAAATTCAAGGAAGGAGGTGGCTCGAGTTATGTACATGAGAAGAACGGGAGGGGGAAATCGAGGTGGAACGCTCAATGCAAAGGTGCAAAGCTCGATGCAATGATCTGGCATGATAGGTGGGTTATCGAGGCAAAAATTCAAAGAAGGAATCAACCCAAAAGGATGAATGAATCCTTGGGGAAAATCGATAAAGGTGAGGTCAAACCGAGGTCTGACAGACCTACAACTTGGATCAGAGAGTTGACCCAAGTCAAGGGGTGATGAGCGCTGATTTGGCCAAGTCACCCGCAAAAAGAAAAATCAGAGTTTAAATTCATAAATAATTAAAAATAAATTAGTAAATGAATTATCTATTTTTTATTAAAACATGAAAAATGTTTATTATTTAATGTAGTATTTTAATCCGATTTTTATTTATTTTTATGGGTTTATTTATTACAAGTTACTTTTTACAAGTATATTTGTAGGTATATTTATCTATATATTAGGTATTTATTTTTATTTTATATTTTATTATTCTATACACTTAATTTATATATTTAGAGCTTATTTTAATATACACAAATATATTTTTATTTTATTTTTTAATATAATGTGTACACTTAAATAAATACAGGTATTAATTATATAGTATAAGTATAGTATATTCATCTATGTATTTTCGTATCTATTTTATTTTATTATATTATTTATGGTTTTATTTATTTTTATATTTTAATAGAATGTAAATAATATTTATAAGGGTATAAAATCTTATATAAAATAAATAAAAGAATAAGATAATAATTTCCCCTTTTTTATATATAGGTATATTGTACAATAGGGGTCCAAAAGCTAACTTTTGCATCTTAACTCCAAGTTAAATGAAACCACCTTTATTAAATATATTATTAAAAGTTATATACAATCAAAGATGATTTTGCGTTAATATGGAGAAGATATTGGTTTGGGAAGTTAGAGTTTTGGCTTTTTATTTAGAGTATAAAATGTACTAGTTGTACTATTTTGTTTGAAATAAATTTTGTAACTTTCTATATATTTTTCCTATAATTTTCATGTACAAAGTTTCTTTATTTGATGTATAAATAATAAAGATAAAATAGATCCCAAAAATGAGTTATTGAAGGGTATAAATTAAGGTTTTTATTGTTGGTTTTGGACCTTATCTCCCCATACTTTATTACATGTCGACCCAATCATCATGATGCCTAGGTCTCGAGGTTTAGGGTAATAAAATACCTTTGGCATTTTATTTCTTTTTTTTCTTTTCATTATTCTTTTATTTTGGCTTCAAACAATGTATTTTATACAAATTTTATACTATAAAGAATGAGTATTAATTTATATAAAATAATGATATATACATGCATTTAGCTAGGTTTAAAGGCCAAAATAGAAGAATAAAGGTGATGAAATGGAGATTCATCACCTCTCTATACCTTCCTTTGCTAGTCCCAAGAAACACTTATGTAATAAGTGCATAAATAAAAATAATAAAAAAGAAAACGAAAGAACTTAGATTGATTTTAATTTTCAAACTTGTATTCACAAAATCAAAGTTTGGATCTTAAGTCGGACTTTTGGAATTTAAGTGTGGTCAGAACCTAGTTAGGAAACAGATTTGAAGCACAAAAGCCTCTGAGAATTACAAAACTCTGCTCAAGTCTCCTCAATAGCCAGGTCAGAAAAAGTCAACTCATATGCAAATCCTTACGACTATGAATCTATCTTGGACAATGTGTGTGATATGTAGTTCTCCGTGGTTGAAGTAGTAAAAGTAGGTATTCTCCAACATGGTGACCCTAATTCCCCATTCCAACAACTCTTTCCTCAAGAAGCAAGATATTCCCTTCTAAGTTCAAGTGCAACTAGATCAAGAAGAGGAGGTGGAGGGAAGAATGGACAGTAGCCAGTGTAGCTACCTATCCTAGGATGCTTGATCAGTGTAGCAAAGTTATCCGATTGTAGGCTCACATACATATGACTTTGAAGCTCAAACTTGCTTCTTGACTATACATTTATATGCATACTCCGACGGAGTATTGAATTTTTCTTGATCTTTGTCCATCTTTTCTTTTTGGAGTTTGTGATTTTTCCATTTTTTTAATACTATATACAACAACATTTACATATGAACTTCTTCCTCCTGAGCCAGTAGACTATCCCTCTTTTGAAACATTATTGCAACTCACAACTTCTATGCATAGACCTCTTTGCTACAGTATTGGGTTGGGTGTACAATGCCCACAAATGTGTGACTTCTGATGTTTCCATTAGCTTGTGTCTCATGCCAGCAAATCCAGTCCTCTACCACTTCATTTGAGGTGAGCAAAGTGTAAGGGGAATGTGTGCAAGCTAGGTCATTATCAACAAGAGTCATGCATGTGCTGAAATACGACACTAAACCAAGTCTCAGGATCTCAAAGAATTTAGTCTAGCAGACCTGAAGCATCTCAATTCCAGGCTCCAGCTCCTATAATGTTCCTGTGATTAAGTATATTTAAGGTTCAACCAAGCTCTGATCTTAGGATTTTACTTAGACTTGTTCAATTATAAATATCAATCCGAAAAATGCAAATACTATGTACAATGCAAGGAAAATATTTTTGTGATGCAATTTTTTATTTTTGAACTTTTTATGGATTTTTGAAAAGTTTTGCATTTTTTTATAGATTTTTGAAAAATAAAAATATAAACATTTATAAAATTTGAAAACCATTTTACAAAGATTTTCCAAATAGTCTATATATATTATTCAAACAGGTTTCGTAACCATTTTCCAAACCATTTGTGAATAGATTTTCAAACAAAAAAAAGAAATTTTTACAAATAGCGAAATTCGCCTCTTTAAGAATCGATAATTGTAGTATAGGAGGCGAAAATCAGTCGATCAAAAACCACATTCTGTAAATGTTGTGGAGTATTGTTACTTGGCAAGTCTACCAAGGTCGAACATAGTGAACAATGATTTTTTAGTTGCGTGGCTCTAAATTAAATTGAATAATTAATTAATATTCGATTAATTTCTGTGTTGGAATTATATAATACAATGCAATGCAGATTTGAAGAAATAAATAGAGAGAGTGATGCTCAGGATCTATGATTTTTTTACATATTAAATCTTCAATGATATAATCAACGAATCCTCAAAATTAATCAAAGATCATAAAGAAATTCAGACTATTGTAATTTATCCAATCAAATTCAAGCTATAAGCAAAGAGACTAATCAATGAGTAATTCAATCGCTCAAGAGATCAAGAAAATAATCTTCGAATATATGTGTTGATCTCACAAATCTCTCAAAATCAATTCTCAGATAAATAAAATCACATCTGCTAAAAACTCGAGGGTTAGAGTAAAAACTCCTCGAATACACCCCTGCAAGGATTAATTCTTTAGAAATGATATTAATCAAATTAAATTCCATAATCGAACATCCCTGCAAAACGAGACTACCAATTTTCTCAATAAAATATTGCACAAACGTCAGAAATCAGCCTATATTTGTCAACAGGTATCCTCAATTAATAAATCCCAATAGATAGCCTCAGATATGTCCACAAAATATATAATATGAAAGAACATGGAAATAGCTTCAAAACGACATATTATGCATTAAAAACTGAGTTCGCATGAGAACGATATGCCAAAATGGAGTTCAGGGACTAAAATGTAATAAAAATAATTATTTTTATCTCAAAGAGGCCCCTGGAGGACTTATCTGTAGTTTTCCAAAAGTGGAGTGTTCTTCCTATAAAATACCCCTGACCTGGGCGCTTCTGTAAAATTTTAAACTCTGGAGGGCCTTATTGCAATTTTTCCAATGCTTCACGTGTAAGGCATGTAACTGGCTGGTTAGGGATTCTTTTGCAATTTCGAAGAGGGGCAGGGGCCTCACTGAAATTCACCCCCACACGCACGTGCAAAGCACGTGCATTAGAGGTTCGGACCACAAGGCAGAAGGCTCGGCTACCCGAGCCTGCGTGGTAGTGGCAGGAGGCTCGGATACAACCTCGAGTGAGCCGAGGCTTGAGGGAGGCTCGGAAGAGGCTCGCCTATGCCGAGCCTCGAGGCTGGGGACGAGGCTCGTATGGGGACGTGTGGAGAGATGGCAACCGTTGGATTCTAGGTGTGGGCTCGATCCAACGACCAATGGAGGCGTAGCGTGTACGGGGCGGAGCTGCGGACGACTGTGGCGGTGCCTCCGCACGGTGGAGGCAAGGCATGGAGGAGATCGTGATGCAAGGAGGCGCATGGTGTCAGGCGGTCGTTAGAGGAGATGCTCGGGGTGGAGGACTGTGGCCGAGCGTAGAGGGCGAACACGAAGTCGAGTGGCTGGAAAGGCGGAGCACGAGTGAGGCGGTTGAATCGAAGGTGTGGGGATGATGGGTGGAGTTGCAGAGGTTGAGCAGAGGTTGTCGACGAAGAGTAGATGTGCGGGGAGGTTGGTGGACAGTGGCCTCAACTGGAGTGTGTTGGTGGTGGTGCGCCCACGCAGGGTGTTGCTTGTGAGGCGTTGGAGGATCCGAGTCTGGTTGAGGGCGGAGCTGCAGTCCTCCGCGTGTGCGTATGAAGAACTGGGGGATGGGTAACTCACCCGGGGAGAAGAGCTGCGAGGCGCCGCTCTTGATGATCGCCTTAGAGGTCCAACGAAGGGAGTCCTCGAAGCTTTTGCAAAGCCTGGAGCTCCGCAACGAAGGAGGGCCTTCGGATCACGTCGCAAGGAGAGGAGTCAGCTGTTGTCGCCAGCTGAGCTAAAGAAATGGTGGATGGCGTGGAAGGTCGGTGAGGGAATGGCTTTATAGGAGGAGAGATGGGTAACGACGAGGGGTGGTAATGTCGAGGCGGTGGCCGTTACTCGCGCGGGGGTGTAATGGGCAGAGGCGTGGAGGTGGAACAGTTGCAGGAGGCGCAACGTTGGGAGGAAGGGGAAGAGGTCACGTGCTTGGCACGTGACCTGAGAAGGACAGAAGAGAGGAGGCGAGTCACGTTCCTAGCATGTGACCGGGGAAGTGGGTGACAAGAGAGAGAAGTGGGGTGCCACGTTGCACGCCCAGGGGCTGCCACGTGGCACCCAAAAAATTTTCAAAATTTAAAGACAAAGATAAATACAAAAGAAATAGAAGGAGACCTCAGATTGAAAAAATTCCTTCACAAAATTTGTTTGTCTCAATGAAATCTACAACTTTCATGAAGGATCCGGGAGCAACAAAGGTCATCTGTGCGAAGTTGAATTTTTGGTGATTCTCCATGTGTATAGAAAACCAGCTTTTTGGGATTTTGTAAATTTTTGGTGGTTTTAAAAGATGATAAAAATTATAGAAAAATACAATAAAATATAAGAAAATTAATTACACACTAATCTAATTTTTTATTTTTAATAAATAAGAAAATAGGAAAATAAAATAGGAATACAAAATACATGATTTTTGTACAGACCCACAACGGACACCTGGATACAGTCAGTTTCTTTGATTTCAGTTTTGATGTAAATTTAGATTTTTGAGCCACTTATTAAGACTTTCACCAAAGAACACAAATGAAGAAAAAATAAAATTAAAAGGGTTAACTATGTACATAAAAACTCAGGTCAAAGTAGCAAAAAGTTAAAATGCGCAAAAGAGGCCCAAAACACAATTTTCACATACGAGCTCCGAATTTTATGAAATTGGTTTTGTTTTGAAGGTATTTGAAAATGGAGTTTTAAAAATGAATAGACCAAAATTGGACATTGTATGAGAGAGATATGCGTGTTTTAGTCCGTCAGATGTGAAAATTGGTTTTGGAATTATTTGACACTTATTTGAGTTAGTAATTTTTTTGTGTTTTTTTATTTATTCTTGTTAGTAATATCTATACAAAGGAGGTGGTTTGGGGTTAATCATAGTTATGATGAATTAATTAAAAATATGAGAAGTTAGCTGCTTTTTAGGCTAATTTACACTTGGGAGTTTTAATGCAATTATGCATGATGAAATGAAAATATTATTTACACATGTATGAAAGCTAATGATGTTCTATTAGTTATTAAATGCAAATGATTTGTGGGGAATAAAGCCTAATAAATCATTTTTAGCATGATGAATACGCGATTCATCATACCACTATACTTAAACCATGCTCGTCTCCTAGCATCAATGAATGAATGACTTAGTTGAATACATCCCTGACTGTGCATGTGGATTTTCAAGGCTCAATTCATAGAAGACCCTTAATTTGAGTGATCCTAAAATTCTGGGCTCAACCATGCTTTAATCAAAAGGAATCCAACTTCTCCAATTTTCAGACTCTTTCTTTGTACATATAATATAAGGATATGATTTTCAGTGTACTGCAGTCATGAGTGTCATGTCGAAACATCACCCAAAGTTCTGATCTAGGAGACCCTCCTCTAGGCCTAATCCTCAACACTAGAGAATAAGTCTATCCTTGCTTCAATCAATCGTCTCATTAGCTTGTCGGACTTGAAATGTAGATGTACGGCCAGATGATGGAGGGCATAGGATTATGTATATTTTTCTCTCCCTCGCATTGGAACAAGGGGCCTCTCGAGTGCCTTATTACTCAACACAAGTTCTGTTTTTGTTGATCAATGTGTCCGTCAAGAGAATTTGGAGTCGTCAGCACTTGTTTTTATGGGAGTACACCGGGTTGTATCTCTTTTGAGTATCTAAGATACCTTCGACACCCATACCTGTATCGCTAATGATGCAGAGCCCTTTTATGATGCTAACCCGACCCCTTGGTCCTAATAGCATTACGTCCAAGTGGACACTTTCAAAATGTTTGGGAGCACTCGCCATTGGTGGAAGCTCTTTTGAAAATTGCCTTTGAGGAATAGAGCTTTTTCATTGAATATATATATTCTTTTCTTTCTTTATTGCTAGCTCCACTGCTTTTACCAAAAGTTGGCGCACACTGATCAACAACTAATATTAAGTTTCATCACACCGTGGCACATTGGTAAATGCTAAAGTGATAGCATATGAACTTGTTCACATACTGGCTAGGGTTTGTTGACACTCATGTTTCTTGAAGCCTTCATTAACTTTATCCCATCCTCGAGCATCATTATATCAGGTCTAGACTCAAATCTCTAGTCCTAGTTCCTCAAGTGATAACTCAACTCATCTCATCAATCATGCAATTGTGAAAGTGATTGTGCTGATCATATTCTTTAGAGGGTAGAGATGAAGAGTGCAATATAGCGCTCAAATCTTTCAAACTAGGGAAGTGTGGATTATTAATTTCGAAAACCCTATTGACAAAGGCATGTTAACTCAGACTCTCAAGATTACAGAAATCAAGTGTCCTCAAATCCTCAAGCCTTGAGTGATAGTGAATGTGTCAGAAATATATCAACCAAGGAATGCATGAGATGCTTGATGAAATGCAAGATCATGAATGATTTGATTTTTTTTCTTTTTTTTTCTTTTTTTAATGGAAAAAAATTAATGCATTTTTTTGAAAAAAGGTAATATTTAGAGAAAGCATTTAGTATTATATACATAATATACAATACTTGCACCCATCCCCGATGTTAGATGAAAACAATTAAAGTACGAGCTATGGATAAAGTAGGTAGAAAATATACAAACTCACCCCCTATACTTAGCTTGTGCTATGTCCTCATGGCACAAAGTGAAATGTAGACATAGATCGTACTAAGTATAGATGAGTCAAAAAGAAAAAGAGGAGAAGTGATGTATAAGCAATGGTACCGATCACCCTATACTTAGGCTCAGGTCAGCCTAAGTATGATCGGATAAACACAGATGGGGAATTAGGTAGATTTATGAATGTACAAGGTCAAGGAGGTTTGTGACGGACCTTCTTGTGGGTGTGTGGCGGGAGATGGTATGGAGATGTGGAGGGCGGTGAAGCGGAGGCAGATGAAGAAGACCAGCCATCGTCTAAGTCATCCCCAAGAGAATAGTAGTCGTATGCAGAGGATCTCCAACTATTTTCGATCAGAGGTAAGTGCCATTATATCAAAGCTATACCTATTGAACTTACTTGATGAACCACTTCAGGACCGGACGAGGACTCTTCAGAAATCACCTGGTGTCTAAGGTCAAAGGTGACTTTCTTGTTCGATTTGTTTCCTTGAGAAGTATTGGGAGGAAGTTGGACAGTCTTTATCTCCCTTTCTTGAGTAACTGGTGTGGCATTCATGAATTCCTCATCAGATGAATCGCCGTAAAAAGTCAACCAATTCTTGTAGGGCCATGCGCTGCTTCGGGCGAGGGAGATTGTTTCTGGTTGTTTTATTAGTTATGGTTGGGGACATTGATGTCACTTCCCAATGATCGTGAATTTTGGTGACATCGGATGTTTCCAGATTCGGTTCCTTGTATGGTTCAAGTATCTCATAAGTTACCACCAAGTCAAAAATTGGACCACTTAAATAATCATGATGTTCCTCAGAAATATGGTCAAATTCTTCATAAGCTCCAAAATCTTGATTTCTCCTAGGAGCAGTGATAGGGTGGTGAGAATCCAAGATTTTCCCAACAGTCAGTATTTCAGGTGACTCTCCTAGGGTAGTGTCATGAGGAGATGTCTGATAATGTGAACTGTTTGTCTCTTGATCACAATTTTCAGTTTTAAGTTGGTTTTCCTCAGAGTAGGTCATGTCATTGAGGGTTTGTTCATTGTTGTCTGGGTTCAGGAACTTGATTTCCTAAGTCTCATAATCGACGATCGCCTTAGCGAAGGCTAAGAACGACTTTCCTAAAATGATAGGAGACTCGGACAACCTTCAGGGGTGCTCAATGTCAAGGACAATAAAGTCCACTTTATGTTCTTTACCTCGGAAATTTACGATGATAGAAACGATCCCCCGTGATTTTTTGGTAGATCGATCGGGTAATTGAACGATCACCCTAGTCTTTTTGAGTTGTCCGAGTTTGAGTTGATTAAAGACGGATCTCAGGAGGATGTTTAAAGTAGAGTTGTCGTCTAACCGAACATGTGTGAATAAGGTATCCTCAATTTCACATGTGATCCGAGTCAACCGCTTGACTTTACGGCTTCTGATTTTATGATTCATCACCAAAGAGCTGGCCATGGATATGACATAATATTCAGTCCTTGATATTTTCTTGTCCATCTTTTTGGGGTTTAGTCGACTCTTCACAAATCTCTTAAGACCACGCACATATTATATGGCCTTGATCAATGGAAGCTCTAAGATCAGACGTTTGCAAAATGCTTCCATTTCAGAATTGTCCAATTTTTTTGAATTTTCTATTTTTTTAATTTTTTGGTATTTTTCTGTGATATGATCAGTAGGGGGTAAAAGCTTAGTGGTTTTGTCTGATTGTGAGTCACTTGTTGATTTAATGGTTCGTAAGGTGGTGGCCTCACTTCTTCTGAATTTTGTATAGACTGGATGAGATCATATATTTTCTCAGTCAAAGAATTTTCTCTATGATTGATCCAAGCAATCTCATCCTCAAACATCTCCTGACTATTACTGAATAATCATTCTCCATATGTCGTGATTCTGTCATGTAACCTCGACTAGAGTATTGATCGTTCTTGGTCATTATAGCCTGGTCATGAGTCACATTCCCTTGACTCTGGATTTCTCATGGATTGTTGAAGGAAAATTGGTAGTGCTCAGGAAGGGGGTCAACCTGAGTAAAGGATGGTTCAAGAGGTTGGGAGTCCATAGTAATCAAAAATCATGTTTCTCTGTCAAAATTGGTTACTCTATTTTCCATCCTCAATTCCACTCGCTCTCTCATGTCCTTAAGATTGTCGAAATGTGAGAGAGGGCTATTCCAAGAAGAAGTGCTGTCGTAGGGTGGGATGTATGGGAGGGAAGAGAATGATGGCTGAGGAGACCTGATTTGATGAGCAGGTTCCCTTGAGAAGTGTGAGAAGAAGAATATCGGGACATGGTCGTGGAGATCAAGAAAGAAGATCATTGTGTTGACATCTTCTTAAGAGAGGGATGGAATGATCTACGAACCATGATTTGCTTGCGATTGCAAGGTCTTTGACGCACACAAATCAAGCACAAAACAAACACGTAGAGTCACCCACTCAACACTGGTGAAGGCACGTTAGGGCTCTGCCGCTTAACTTTTTAATTTTGTTTTAATGAAAAAATAATCTTGAAATTTAAGCGGAGCTGTTAGGTGCCGAAATATTTCACAAAGACTATCCCGAGTTCATACAACTAGTTGCACCTACTTTCAGTCAATATTGGGGTAAGTACAGAACATTTAAACGGCTACCCATGTTACTTGAGGACGGAGCCTTACGTAAGGTCTTCTAAACCATCCACTCTGCTAAGGGAAGTCAGACCGTAAAACAGCTACCTGAAACCCTCACTGAAAAGTAGCTAATTGTTTTTAAAACCATTAGTCTGAATATGTCTTAAGTGTGCAATCTTGTCCTTACAAACAATGAGTGGGTTTCTCTCCACCAGACACAAGGGTTAGTTTTATATCAATTTTATTTACAGTCGCCTTGATTAGAAGTCCCAGTTTTAGATTAAGGTTATCAGTGAAGTTTATATGAGCACAGAAATTCACGCCTAACAAACAGTCTCAATTCCTTTAATTCCTAAGGCTGTAAAATTGAGGAGGGAGAATCGAAAAAGCTAATGAAAGCATGAATCAATGGTGCATGCTTAAGAAGAAGACTTACAGTGATTCCTCGTGGTCTTTATGTGGGATGCAATACAAAGAATTTAAAATTTACATTAAATGATATGCACAGATGAAATTGCCCTAAGCAAATAGTTCTATTAGCGGAAAAGAATTGACTTAAAAATTTGACTAAGTTGAATGATCTACCAGTACGTATATTTAGTGCAGAAGTGTGTCCTAAAAATTATGAGCACAATCAAAGATAAAATCTAAGCTAGCATATGTGCTCCTAAATTCTACTCCACATCACAGAGAGTCTAGTCCTGAGTATTAAAAATTAACAGGGTTTAAAGAGAGAGGGACCCTGTGAATAATGAAGAATTTAAATCTAGACTAATCTCTCTCAAAAAATTTTAAAATACAATCTTCCATGCAGATTCTTAAATAATATCCAAAAATTTGCTCCCAGTAGTCTGCGAAGAGAGAAATTGTGGTTAGTATATTTAGCGAGAAAAAAATGTAAAATGAAATGCAAAAAATAAAATGCAAATAAAGAGAAAAAATGGTACAAAAATTTATTACAAAAATAATTTAAAATCCTAAAAATTCATCGTTCTTCGGCAATGGCGCCATTTGATGATTGCGAAATCCGCCTCTTTAAGAATCGATAATTGTGGTATAGGAGGCGAAAATCGATCAATTAAAAACCACAATCTTTGAATGTTGTGGAGTATTTTTACTTGGCAAGTCTACCAAGGTCGAACACAGGGAACTGTTATTTTTTAGTTGTGTGGCTCTAAAATAAATAAAATAATTAATTAATGTTCGATTAATTTCTATATTGGAAGAATATAATACAATGCAATGCAGATGTAAAGAAATAAATAAAGAATGATGCTCAGGATCTGTGATTTTTTTACGTATTAAATCCTCAATGATATAATATTGAATCCTCAAAATTAATCATAGATCATAAAGAAATTCAGACTACGGTAATTTGTCCAACCAAATTCAAGTTATAAGCAAAGAGACTAATTAATGAGTAATTCAATCGCTCAGGAGATCAATAAAATAATCTTCAAATAGATGTGATAAATTCAAAAATCTCAAAAATAATTCTCAGATAAATAAAATATGATCTGCTAATCACTCGAGGGTTAGAGTAAAAACTCCTCGAATACACCCTTGCAAGGGTTAATACTTTAGAAATGATCACAAGGGATTAATCAAATTAAAATCCATAATCGAATATCCCCTCAAAATGAGACTGTCAATTTTCTCAATAAAATATTGCACAAACGTCAGAAATCAGCCTATACTTGTCAACAAATATTTTCAATTAATAAATCCCAATTGATAGCCTCAGATTTGTCCATAAAATATATAATATGAAAGAACATGGAAATAGCTTCAAAATGACATATTATGCATTATAAATTGAGTTCACATGAGAAAAATATGCCAAAATGGAGTTCATGGAATAAAATGTAATAAAAATAATTACTTTTATCTCAAATAGGTCCCTGGAGGTCTTATATGTTGTTTTCCAAAAGTGGAGGGTTCTTCCTGTAAAACACCCCTGACCTGGGAACTTTTGCAAAATTTTAAACTCTAGAGGGCATGGTATGGTCACAATTTTTCCAATGCTTCACGTGTAAGGCACATAATTGGGCTGGCCGAGGGGTTCTTTTGCAATTTCATAGAGGGGCAGGGGCCTCGCTGCAATTCACCCCCACATGCACATGCAAAGCACGTGCATCATAGGTTCGGACCACAAGGCAGAAGGCTCGGCCACCCGAGCCTGTGTGGCAGTGGTAGTGGTAGAAGGCTTGGCCACCCGAGCCTGCATGGCACTGGCAGGAGGCTTGGATACAGCCTCGAGTGAGCCGAGGCTTGAGGGAGGCTCGGAAGAGGCTCGCCTGAGCCGAGCCTTGAGGATGGAGACGAGGATCGTCTGGGGATGCGTGGCGAGACGATAATCGTTAGATCCAAGGCGTAGGCCCGATCCAACGACCAATGGAGGCGTAGGAAGTACGGGGCAGAGCTGCGGACGACTGTGGAGGCACCTCCGTGTGGCGGAGGTGAGGCGTAGAGGAGATCAGTGATGCAAGGAGGCGCAGGGCATCATGCGGTCATCAGAGGAGATGCTTGGGGGTGGAGGATTGTTGTCGAGCGTGGATGGCGAACACGAAGTCGAGTGGCTGGCGAAGGTAGAGCACCACTGAGATGGTTGAATTGAAGGTGTGGGGATGATGGGTGGAGCCACAGAGGTGGAGAGGAGGTTATCGACGAAGAGCAAATGTGCGGGGAGGTTGGTGTATGGTGGCTGCGGCTGGAGCGTGTTGGCGATGGTTCGGCCACACGGGGTGTTACTGGTGAGGCATTGGAGGATCCGAGTCTGGTCGAGGGCGGAGCTGCGGTCCTCCACATGTGCGTACGAAGAACTGGGGGATGGGTAACTTGCCTGGGGAGAAGAGCTGCGAGGCGCCTCTCTCGATGATCGCCTCAGAGGTCCGGCGAAGGGAGTCCTCGAAGTTTCTGCAAAGCCTGGAGCTCTGCAATGAAGCAGAGCCTTCAGATCACACCGCAAGGAGAGGAGTCAGCCGCTGTCACCAGCTGAGCTAAAGAAATGGCGGATGGCATGGAATTTCGATGAGGGAATGGCTTTATAGGAGGCAAGATGGGTAACAACGAGGGGTGGTAACGTCAAGGCGGCGACCGTTACTCGTACGGGGGTGTAACGGGCGGAGGCGTGGTGATGGAACCGTTGCAGGAGGCGCAACGTCGGGTAGAAAAAATACTATAAAATAAGAGAAATTTAATTACATACTAATCTAATTTTTTAATTTTTTTAATAAATAAGAAAATAGGAAAATAAAATAGGAATATGAAATACGTGATTTTTGTACAGACCCACAACAAACACCCGGATACAGTCAATTTCTTTGATTTCAGTTTCGATCTAGATTTGTATTTTTGTGCCGTTTAATCAAACTTTCATCAAAGAATACAAATGAAGAAAAGTTAAAATTAAAAGGTTTAATTATGTACATAAAAACTCAGGTCAAAAATAGCAAAAAGTTAAAATGCGCAAAAGAGGCCAAAAACCCAACTTTCACATATGAGCTCCGAATTTTATGAAATTGGTCTTCTTTTGAAGGTATTTGAAAATGGAGTACTTTAAAAGTCAGTAGACCAAAATCGGACATTGTATGAGTAGTCTGTCAGATGTGAAAATTGGTTTTGGGATAATTTAACACTAATTTGAGTTAGTAATTTTTTTGTATTTTTATTGATTCTGGTTAGTAATATCTATACAAAGGAGGTGATTTGGGGCCAATCGGAGTTAGGATGAATTAACTAAAAATATGAGAAGTTAGCTGCTTTTTAGGCTAATTTACACTTGGGAGTTTTAATGCAATTATGCATGATAAAATGCAAATACTAATTACACATGTATAAATGCTAATGATGCTCTATTAGTTATTAAATGCAAATGATTTGTGGAGAACAGAGCCTAATAAATCAATTTTAGCATGATGAATACGAGATTCATCAATGACATTGCCTTTGCACGTACTCTTTTAGATAACAGTTCTTTAATCAACTTACTTCTCTTAGCCTTATATCAGAAATTAGAGTTGGGACCACTTCATATATCCAGAGCTTTACTCCAATTCACAGACCGTTCAATGAAAAGAACTAAGGGAGAGTCAAAGAACATCATTATCTCAATTGAGGGGCAGGACTATATGGTTGACTTCATAGTATTATATATGTATAACTCCAATCATTGGAGAGAATCTCAAATCATTCTTGGGTGGTCCTCCCTTAGGACCACAGGCGCAGCTTCTGAATATGGTACGTGAATGATGGAGTTCCATTCTCTAGGCAGAGAGGTAAACCTTGACATGAGCAGACAAAATGGCAGCAACCTGATTCATATAGTAGCATAGAGTACTCATCTTCATAGGCAAATTGTAGAATGATTGGCATTGTTGGGATTTAGAGATAGATTCCTTCAGGATAGAGCGAGACCCTTTCATCTGGAAAGGACATAGTGCATGATGTAGTTTGCTAGGTGTTGCCTGGTCTTGTGAGAGATGCATCTACCTATTCCCATGATGACGTAGAGATCCATCAGGATGTGTCAGTTCCACCCCCTTCGGAACAATCATGGGACATAAATGATGAGTCAGACACGGCTTTGGCCGAACTACCACATTTCTTTGGCAATCTGACTCCCAATAATTTTGAGTTGGTGGTGAGTACTACACAGTTGAACCCACCTTCATGTGGCATGCAACCAGATTCAATTTTAGTTCAGCCAGATTTGCTTGATGATACCACATTACCAGAACTGAAATCACTACCTCCTACACTAAAGTACGCCTTTCTTGTGGGACCCAAAGAGAGATATCTTGTTATCATTAGCTCAGACTTGACTTTAGAATATGAGTCTAGGTTGTTAGAGGTCTTAGAGAGGAACTGCAATGCAATAGGCTGGATAGTGTTAGATCTCGTGGGGATCAAACCCACTCTCTGCTCGCACCACATTTTTACTGAGGATAATGTGAGGCCTTATCTTGAGTTCTAGAGGATACTTAACCCCAATCTACGGGAAGTAGTGAAGAATTAGATTGAGAAATGGTGCAAGGCATGTTTATATACCCTATTTTTGACTCCAAGTGGGTGTCCCTGCTTCATGTTGTCGTGAAGAAGACGGAAATTCATATGGTCACAATGAGGAGGGGTAGAGATCGCGACATGAGTACCCACGTCGTGGTGCGTCTGTGTCAACTACAAGCGTATGAATGCTGCGAGCAAGAAAGACCACTTTTCCTTGCCATTCATTGATTAGATCTTGGAGAGACTAGCAGGAGAGGCGTTCTTCTATTTTCTTGACGGGTAATCAGGCTACAACCAGGTAGCTATAGTCCCTGAGGACCAGGAAAAGACCACCTTCACATGTCCATTCTGCACTTATGCATTTAGGCGCATGCCATTTGGGCTCTTCAATGCCCCTAGCACTTTTCAACAGTGTATGATCGTCGTATTTACCGAGATGGTGGGAGATTTCTGGGAAAGGTTCATGGATGACTTCTCAGTGCATAGTGATTCCTTTGATACATATTTAGTGCACTTGGACCGAGTCCTCAGGCGGTGTAGAGAGGTGAATCTGGTAGTCTCCTTAGAAAAGAGTCACTTTTGGCGATGGAGGGTATCGTTTTGGGGTATGTCATCTCCAAAAGGGAAATGGAGGTTGACCTTGCCAAGGTGGAGGTAATCATGAAATTCGATCCACCTACTAACGTGAGGTAAGTGGGGACATTTCTAGGGCATGTTGGATTTTACAGGACATTCATTCTAGATTTTTCAAAGATTGCTCGCCTACTGACTGAGCTCTTAGGGAATGACACAGAGTTCATTGTAGATCATAGGTGTCTCGAGGCATTTGAGCTCTTGAAGATGAAGATTTATGCATCGACTATCCTAAAGCTCATGACTGGTCTCTCCCCTTTGAGATCATGACTAACTCTTCATATTTCACCATAGGAGCTGTGTTAGGACAACTACGAGAGGGGATCTCATTTGTGATCCACTATGTGAGCAAAGTATTAGACCCTACACAGAAGAACTACACCGTGAATGAAAAGGAAATGCTCGTTGTAGTATGGGTCCTCAAGAAGTTCATGTCATATATTTTGGGCTCTCAGGTGACAATCTACACTGATCACACAGCCATTCGATACTTAATGGAAAAGAAGGACGTGAAGGTGCATCTTCTTAGGTGGATTTTGCTCCTCCATGAGTTTGATTTGGAGATAAAAGATAATCCTAGAGTGAGAAATGTTGTGTCTGGTCATCTTTCCCGAATTGATCTTAAGGATTCCCCTTATTTTGAGCATATTAGAGAGACCTTCCCAGATGAGTCAATTTGTTTTATTAAGTCACTCCTTTGGTATGCCAACATGGTGAACTTTCTTGTCACCAAGCACATTCCCTATGGTTGGACTAGGAGCAACATTGATCAACTGAAGTCAGATTCGAGGAAATACCACTAGGACAATCCGTTCCTTTTGTTTGAAGGATCGGATTGTGTTTGCAGAAGGTGTATTCCTCAGGAGGAATACCATAGTGTTCTTACATATTGTCATTCTCTTGAGGCTGGAGGACACCTTTTGGGGAAGAAAACCACTCACAAGGTACTCCAATGAGGATTGTACTGATCGTCATGCCTGATTTGTCAGAGGATGGGAGGGACAGCTACACAGAGAGATGAGATCTCCATACAACCTATTATCATTTGTGATGTTTTTGATGCATGGGGCATAGATTTCATGAGTCCTTTCCCAACAACTAAGGACATGAGTACATCTTGTTGGCGGTTGATTATCTATCTAGATGGGTGGAGGCTATCCCAACCCAAACCGCAGATAGCAAGACCATTTGTAAGTTTGTGAGAGACCATATTATTGCCAAGTTTGGGATATCAAAAGTTCTAATTTATGATGGGGTAGCCACTTTTTGAATCAAGATATGAGATCTTTAACCAAGGAGTATGGATTTGAGTCCAGAGTTACTAGTTCTTACCACTCACTATTCAATATCATGGCAGAGGTTTCGAATAGAGGGGTCAAGAGTATTTTGCAAGTAGGTTCATCCCGATAGGAAGAACCAGTCCTAACTCTTGGACCAAGTTCTGGGGCCAATAGGACAACCTACAAGAGACCTTTAGGCACTTCATCATTTAGAATGATCTATGGCAAGCCATGCCATCTGCTCGAGCTGATTTACAAATCGGAATGGGCAAGTAAGCAGATTAATTGGAGTTGTCACCTAGGGAAGCTTTGTCATGACTTGAACTTGAACGAGCTCGTGGAAACACAAAACAGGGGCATATGACAACAGTTTGATTTATAAAAATAAAGTAAAGAGATGGCATGATCAGCACATTAGGTGCAAAGACTTTGTCCCTGGGCAAAAGGTATGGTTGTTTAATGCCAGGTTGAAGATGTTCCACGAGAAGCTCAAATCTAAGTGGATGGGTCCCTTTGTGTGTTGAGAAAGTGCACGAGAATGGAAGTGTAGAGATACCTGATTTCACAGATGGTGTACAATCGCATGTGGTGAATAGACAACTCTTGAAGCATTTTGTAGATTCTAAGGAGCAGTTAGTCCAAATCGAGGTCATCAACCTCATGCAGAGTGACACAAGGAAAATACATCATATTTCTCTTCATAAAGATGCAACATCTAGATTAAACATCTTAGATGATTCATTCACTCTTATACATATGATCTATTCATTCTTTTAGAGCTTAGGTTCCTTCTTCAAGAGATGTTATCTCCATACTTAGGCTATTCAAAGCCTAAGTATCGGGGGAACCCCTGCTCTTGCTTGTATAGTCATTTTCTCTCTGTATATCCTCTAGATCTCATTGGTTCTCACACTCACTCTCGTCCTAGACTTAGGCTGACCAGAGCCGAAGTAGAAGGGGGACCGATGCCTTCCATGTGTATATACTCATCCATTTCTCCTCTTGACCTCCTCCGCCCCATTTTTACTTGTCTTCTGTACATTGGTTGACCAGAGCCTAAGTATAGGGGAGCGGATCAACTTCTTTACTTTTTGTTATTTTAACTCTCCTACGCTTAGCATGAGCTATGTCTTTTCTTCGCTTCTTGTGTTCTGAGGACATATCACATGCTAAGTATAGGGGGCAAGTATATATTACATATATACTTTACCCACAGTTTGTACTTTCACGTATTTTTGTATATAGTATGCAATAACTTACGGGGTCGGTAAAATTGGTAAAAAAATCTTTTTGTAAAATACATGTATACTTGTATAGTATGTAAATTGTATACATGTCGTATAATTTGTATAATACTTGTATATATTTGTAAAATTCTTGTAAATAATACTCTAGTAAAGTTTGTTGTGAAATAGGAGGTATACCCAAAAAAGAGAAGGGGCTTCTTATTTACTCTACATATCATACTTTCATTCATAAAAAAGTCTTGCACTTCATTCATATACATTGCATTTCATCTACATTTCATTTGAATATCTTGCATATGCAAAGTGGAAAGTTAGTGGGTTATGAACTGAGTTATGAATAGAAGTCGAGGATGTATTTGATTTGACCTTAATCTACATAATTTCATAGGAACCTTATAGGAAATGGAGTTAAGATTTTTTAGGTCGAGCGACTTAAATCTTTGAGTCCACAAGACTATGTTCACACATCATCTTGATTGGTCTAAGTAGAATATTTCATACACACACATGATTCTTTTAGACAGTGACCTAACTTAGACAAGCACCATGCACGTAGCTCTTCATTAATGAGTTGATGAGGAGGTAGTATTTTTTGGCTTGGATTAGCACAATGGTGGAAACATCCATCCTCCTCTAGGGAGGGTAGTGCATCTCAACCTAGTCTAGTGGCATCGACGTCTAACCAGGGGATGTTGTGGGCTGCAATAAGGCTTCAAAATAGATAGTCTACTGGATTAAGAAGAAAAACTCCTTATGTATATGCTGCACTTTTGTATATATCAAAAAAAGAGGAAAATATTCGAAAAAAAGGTTCGACGAGCAAAAGGTTAAAAAAATTACATCGGAGAAAAATATGAATAACCAAGGCATATGCATCAAAGTCTCATACCAAGGAATCCTGCAGCTGGAGACTTGGCTACATTGGTCAAGCTCTACGAATATGTGACTACACTGGTGAACGATCCATTCTCTTCTCTACCCCTTCTTCTTGAGCTAGTTTCACTTGAACTTAGAAGGGAATACGCCGCTCCTCGAGGAAAGAGTTGCTAGACCGGGGAATCATAGTTACCATGTTAGATGAGATTGTTTCTTTGTCATCTCTTATGTGGAGAGCTATATTTCACTTACACAGTACAAGTAAGATTCATGGTCATCAGAATTTGCGTATAAAGATTTGTTCTGACCTGACTGTTGAGGCGAGTTGAATAGAGACTTGTGGAACATAAAGGATGTTAGGTCTTAAATCCTCTTCCAATAAGGTTCTGCCACATTATTAATGCAATGGTCGAGTCGATCTCCATTTTCACCTTTTTTTCATGACCTTGGTATGGAACCCAAAATCATTTCGCTTTTGCATTTCATTTTAGTTGCTCGGGACGAGCAAGGTTTAAGTATAGGGGGATTGATGAATCCATGATTCATCATTCTAAAAGTCGAAAATAGATCTTTGTTCTCGAGCAAATAGCTGCATTTCTCCATTTATTTTGCATTATTCTCATTCAAGCATTAGAAATAGTATCTATATTTTAGCATGCATATTTGCATTAAATAAGAAGCCAAATTCACTTGTAAATATCAATTCTACATTTGCCATATTTCCCCTATTTCTATTTATCTTTTTTTCTAACTCAGACTTGAATAAAATCAACTCTATAGTGTATATATTACTAACACTAATAAAGGAAAAATATCAAAAACAATTACTAACTGGTAAAATTGACCAATACAACCCTAACCCTAGTTTGAGATTAAGAACCTTAATATGTGAATATCTCTCTCATACAGTCTCCTATAGATCCCTACTCACTTTCAAATTAATGTACGTCTAATTACCTTCAAAACAAGACCAAATTCAAAAGAATCGTAGTTCGTATGTGAAACATGTGTTTTGGGCCCCTTTTTATATTGTAAACATTTTCCTTTTTTTATTTATTATATTTCTTTATTTTTTTCTTAATTATTAAAAAATCAAAAATAGATTAAGTTGTAGATATTTATATAATATTATACTTTTCTTTATTTTATTTTTATCTTATTTTAAAAATACAAAAAAATTTGTAAAAGACAAAAATGCGATATTTTATACCTATAAGATGCCCCCAAAAATACTTTTTGTATAATGATTTATTTTGATTTTTAGTCCTCCATAAAATTTTTAGATCTCATCGATATGAGCAACTTTAGTGTTGACCACTTTTTGATTTAACCCCTTTTTGTTATTTCTTTTAATTTTTGTTTACATTTACTTTTTGATTTTCTCTAGGATCGACATGTGATAGCTGTTGGAGCCGCTACTAGGGATGCAAACGGACGGATACTGATACGGGTATAGGTATTATCATATCCTTATCTATTTTTGAATACGAATACATATGCGGATACGAATATTGGCGGATATTAAAACTATGTTATCATATCTTTAAAAAACAGATACGGATGTAAAATGGATATTGATCGCATACGAGTAATGTTAGAAATACTCTATAGAATCAACTTAAATATATACGCGTAGCACGGAAAATACATGAGGTAACTTTATTAAATATGCTTATATCATAAACATTATAGAAATATGGTAAAAGAAGGTATAGAATTATGTTATGTTATATAGGGTTAAAAATAAATATATGAGTATATTTATAGACAAAAACGGACATACGGATACGAATACTGATGTTTGCGTATATCAAAATGATATCCATATATGTATCCGTTTTAGAATGGATACAGATACGGATGTCAAAATCTGTATAAAACGGATACGGTGACGGATCGGATACGGATATATCCGTAACCGTTTGCATCCCTAGCCGCCACGTGTCACACCCATTTTAATTTTTTTTTGTTTTATCTTATTTATTATTTTTTCTTATTATTTTAATTATTTTAATTATTTATTTGTTATTTATTTATTCATTACTATTTATTTTTTTACTTTCTTATTAACTTATTTACTTTATCTTTATTTATTTATTATTTAAATTATTTTATTTATCTTTATTTATTTATTATTTTATTTATTTATTTATTATTACTATTAAAATTTATTTTATTATTATGCCCATGCCCCCGTGCCTTGCGCACACGATTGCATACGACTGCGCAGGACTCATCCCCATGCCCCCGCACCTCACGGTGGTTGTGCAATGACCCACGACCAGGCCTCCTGCACCCCAATCTCTCTATGATCCCACATTCTCTGTCCTGGCCCCAACTGCCCTTAAAAAGGCTGCTCTGCCTCTAGTAGAATTCATCCATCACCTTTAATGAGAGAGAGAGAGCTCTCAGGATATGTGATGGTGACAAAGAGCCAAGTCCGGACGAGCAAAGATCCTCCTCCTCGTGGCAAGATCTAGAGCTTGAGGAGCTCTGTTGCAACCTCGTCATCGAGCTACTAAGCTCGTCGCCTACACCGGTGATTCGAGCGATAACTAACTTATCTCCAAGCTCTTTCTCAGGAATACATCACATGTAATCCTCTCAACTCCATCCTCTTTCCCATTCTCTTCTCTCTTTCTTCCTTCTCTGCTACTTTCCCTTCTTCTTTCCTATTTTCTTTTTCTCTACAATCTCCCTCTCTAATTCTGTCTCCTATTTTGAAAACCAAACCAAAAATCAAATCCAAGAAAACCGACAACCAAACCCCCCTTCCTTCAATATTCTCTCTTCTCTTCTATCTCCACACACCCCACCATCAATATTGCTCTGATTCCATCATCTGATAATGGATCCCCTATCACCATCCATCTTTGAGGCAATAACTCAGAGAGTGTGAGACTAAGAAACCACACCGCTGCTACGCCTGTGGCTCTGCCTCACAACTCGACCTCACCGTTGGGCGTGTGTCTCGCACCTCGATGCTCGCACCTCTGTCGCACCTTCTCCAGTAGCAGATCGCCACCCTCGTGCTCCGCCCTACTGCGTTCGGTCACTAAGCTCAGCCGCTCTAGCCACAGTGTCTTTGTGCAGTAGCAGAGGGGCTCCCGCACCCTCTTCCTCATTGTGGGGCTGAGAACTCCGCTCCTCGTCACCAGCAGACGAGCCTTGGCCTCACCGCACGCTGCTCGTCATTATCCCCACCTCACGTGAGGAGCATGTAAGCACGGGGAATTCGCACCCATGCACTTGAACTACTGGATAATTGTACACACATCCCCATTAACCAAACTCACGTGTGCAGTAGGTGACCATAGGGAGAAATTGCAATAATGCCTCCACAGTATTTGCAAATATCAAAGAAGTCTCAAAGCCAGAAGTCGTGTGCAATGCTTACTCCCTAGAAAAATTGCACCACTTCCCCCACAAGTCTAAGTAATTAAAGAAGCGCTTCGTACGCTAAATTTTTATTTATTTTCATTTCTGAATTGACAATTAGACCCCTATCTTTGAGCTTTAATTTGGACATTTATTTGTCATCGTTTCTTTAATCAAAAATTTCATAGTGTATATTAGATAATCTTTTATCTCATGCATATTTATGTGGAATTTTGTGAGCATTCATTAATAATTAAAATTGTTCTGAGGAAAAATTGTATATTTTACTCATTTTGTGGTATGAAATTCATATTTAATTGACGTTTCCCCCGAAATTGTGCAAAAATCAGAGATGATGTGTCTACATGTGTTTTAATTACTATCCAAATTTCATCAAAAATGGATGTGTTTGGTGCCACAAATTAAGTGTATCAATAAGTAATTTTTAATTAAATCCATGAATACTTTTTTGTGAAATTTCAAGTCTCTTGGATTTCTTATTAAAATATATTTTTGAGATAAATCGCTCTATGGATAAATTTATTTTTTGGATTTATTAGAAATTAAATACGTATAATCACCCTATTTAGAATCAAAATTTCATGAAAATTCATAGTGTTAGGAAATTCCAAAAAATTAGTTAACTCCATTTCATCATGTTTCACTTCCAATAAAAATTTCATAATTTTTGCATTTTGTTCGTATAAAAATGGCAAAAAAGCCCATAAAAAGTATACACTTTTCATTGTTGCATTTTAAACCCAAAAATTCCAAAAAAATGCATTTTGCATTCATATTAGATCGGGTTTCCTGAAAAATATAACTTGGCTAAATTAGATTAATTTCACATTAAAATTAATTTGGCTAAGTTGCTTGATTTCTTAATAACCTAGTTCAATCTCAATTGTGCATTGGCATTTTATTGCATGAAAAATAGGAAAAAAATATTTCTCCGAAAACCTAGTTCTTGATCGCCTAATATTTAACCTAAGGAGATAGTTGCCTCCCTGAGTTCGACCATGGGATTACCATGTAAAAATTAAATTTCCTGCTTACTTTTAATTGACACATTAATAAAGTGGTTTTTGATTGATCCATTAATTGCCTAACTACAACAACACGATAAAATTAACTAAGGCATCTTGTGGGTTTTTCACACCCTCATATCACTCACTTGATAATGAGATTTTGGAGTCACATCTCATAAGACCGCTCTTGAAAACATGACCCAGTTAATGGAGCACATGAATTTGAGGATATATGACCTCACTAGTCTAAATAAGAGCCACATTGCCGCTTCACCTTCTGGATTGATGGATTCATTTAACGACACCCATGAGATCTTGCAATCACCCAACATATAAAAAAATGTGAAAACCCTAAAAATACAAAAAGTCTTTGGGAGACACATAGTAGAGTCAGCTTGTGAGGGGAGGGCACCCTTGCCAGACTCTTGGACCACACACACACTCACCACAATATAGACTTCTCTTAGTCATCCCTGTGTAGATGATGATTCTGATCTCTTCCTTTGTGTGGAGGAGATATGAAATTTTTAAAAAATATTGACTGAACCGGAAGTGGTGGTGTTGTCATGTAAATTTGTGGAGGACGAAAATTTTAATGGTAAACAAGTCGTCGTCGCTATCCTCAAAAATCTCGTGACAAACAAAAAAATATTTTTTTGTATTTTTTCTACTTATTAACCTGTATAGCGGACATGGTCGAACTCAAGGAGGCTACAAATCCCGAGGGTTATTCAATTAATCATAAATTAATTAAGAGAAAATAGGAATCTCAAAGGACAACTATCTTTGGTTTTTGTGATTTTTTTATCTTTTTATCTTTTTATTTTTTTTATTTCTAATTTTTTTATATTTTCTGATTTTCAATTTTTTAGTGATTTTTATTTTTTGCAATTTTTTTTAATTTCCAAATAACGAACAATATTCATAAGGTCAAAAATACGCACACCAACTCTTTTTGTAATTTTTCAATTTGTCAAAAATGATCAGAAAAATGCAGAAAAATATTTTTGTATCTGAAATATTTTGAAATATTTTTTTGGGAATCTTGTGAAATTTTCAGATGTTTTTTGTATTTTTATAAAAATCAAACAGTAAGAAAATGTGAAAATGTGCACAACCTAAAGTAATTTGCAACTTAAAACTATTTTAGTGCCCAAAACTCCTGGCAATTATTTTTAAGACAAACTAGAAGAAATTATCTACAAACAGAAATAGAAATCACAATTTTTGGATTTTTGTAGAATGTTCTGTAATTTTTATAAGATTTTTGATGTTTTTCACTTTTTTTGGGTTTTATAAAAAAATCAATGTGTGAAATTTGTACAGAAATTAAAAGACAATGAAATACAACTACCCTAATTTTTTTGGAATTTTTGGAACAATATTTGAATTTTTACAAAATTTTGAATTTCAAACAGGGAAAAGTGGCATGTTTTTTATTTTTTGATAATAATAAATGAAATCAAAATGCAATGAAAGTTTTATGCTAGATGGATATCCACATCAGGAACATAGTATAATTTTTTCAGAATTTTCGGACTAATAAAACATTTATTTCAATAGAGAATTCATGCAAATTAAAGAGTCTGAGTACAGGGACCGAAATGCAAAGATTCAATGTTTTTGCATAAAATAAATAATAAAAATAAATGTTCTTGCTGAAAGTGAGATTTTACCAATAAACCATGTGCATGGCATGTACTTGAGGAGGCGGGGATGCATCTGTAATTTTGAAAATCTTTAGGGGGCTTCAACGTAATCTTCCCAATAAGGAGTTGGTAGGGACGTCTTTGCAATTCGAGGAAGTTCTGGGGTAATAATGCAATTGTTCCCCTTTTTTATTAAATCAAAACCCTAGAAGGGTTCCTTCTTCATTTCTTGAATCACAAGGGAGCAAGGGCACCACAGGGAGGCGCCGCCCAAGGGGCTTGGAGGTGGTGCGGTCGCGGAAGGCTGGGGGCGTCGGTGTTGGTGGAGCGCGCTGGGGCGGAGAAGGAATGACGTCGAGGGACCTAGAGCGGGCTGGAGGTGCGCAGATGGGGCGAGAGGCAGTGGGCCGCTGGCCACCAGAGACACGCGGCGGAGGGGACTCTGGGTGGCGCGGGCTTGCCGGTTGCTGGAGGAGCGGGGCTGGATTCGCCGCGAGGAGTGGCGACAGGGAAACTACTGACGCGGAGGTCGGTGCGGTGACGCGTGGAGGTGCGGGTGGCAGTCCGCGGCAGAGGCTGGTGGGAAGTGGAAGCAGTGCTTTGGCTGTGGAGGCCGCTCGAAGCTGGAGGGGTGCGTCCGCGCATGATAGCGATAAACGTCGCCTCGCTGGGCGGTTGTTGCGGCCTGGGGAAGAAGGGCAGCCCGAGCGCGGGGCTGGGTTGCACGGACCTCGAGCGGTGGTGGATATGCGGCACGACACGACCACTGTAGCTGCTGGACGCGGCCGCGATCCTGTGATGTGGGCGGCGGGGGGTGACGACCCTGTAGCATGTAGCGAATTTTTTTTGCTTTTATAAATATGTAAACAAAAAATAATAAAAGTCTCTTTTTATATATTTTTTATTATTTTGGGTTATCCTGCAAAACAGATGTTAGAAGGAAAACAATCTTTTTTTTGTAAATCCAAACAATAGGAATTAAGAAGGAAAACATATAGGATAAAGAAATTCTTTTTTTTTTATTTTTTATTAATGATCATGCAAAACAAATGTTAGAGAAATAGAAACAAATATTTTTTATTATTTTCTATTTATTTACAAATCGGAATATGAACGGGGATTCGACGGAAATGAGAGATTCGAATCCGATCTCTGGCCACCGTACGCAGCCGGAGTTGAGAGATCGTGGACGATAGAATAGAACACAGGGAGATCGAGAGAATGAGATGAAAACTCGAGATCGATGGCAAATGAAAAATGTGACAGATTTTAAGATCTAGATAAAAAAATGACAACGAGATAAAAATGCGAGAAATAAACTATGATTGACTTAGATAAAAATATAAGAAAAATGTGAATCTCACTTAGGAGCAAAAATGGATCGTGATCACCTCGACAAGGCCGACTCGCTGTCACCGTACGACTTGAAGAGAAGGTAATTTTCTCGACGAAATTTTCTCCCGGAGATCGGGCTCCTCTCTCTAAAGATTGATCAAGTTGAAATGAGGGAGAATAAGCCATATAAATAGAAAAGATAGAATAAAATTTGAATTTTTGAATTTTTTTGGATAAAGAGAGATGAAAATTGAAATGAATTTTTGATTTTTTTGGAAAAAGAGAGATGAAAATTGAAATAAATTTTTGAATTTTTTGTGAAAGAGATAAGAGAGATGAAAAGAGAAAAAATTATTTTTTTAATTTTCGTCACTTTATTTATTTGAATTAAAAATGTTATTTTTTTATTTATTTATGGTGATTAATTAAAAATAGCAACTATATACATATGCTTTATACATATATGACATTATATACAAGGGTAAATGAGGAAATCAGCCTTCTTTTTGTTTTTAATTTTTTTAATTTTAGTTTTAAATAATTGGTAAGAATAATTTACAAATATATACAAATACAATATTTACAAAATACATGGGAAAATTATGCAAACCACTCCAGAAAATTGACTTTTCAACCGTAACTCTAAAAATTATGAAAATACAGCCATTTTAAAGATAATTTAATTTTGAATCCAATGGAAGTGAGATTGATTCAATTTGAGCTCATATGGAACCGAAATTGGTCTTTCAATTAATGCTTAGTGGCTTTTTCCAAGTGTGGCTACTTTTATTCTGTACATGATTTAATTGTGCAATTATTTTTATTAATTCGGACACATTTTTATTTACAACTTTGGTTTTGAACATTATTTGATTTGAGGTCAATTAAGGCACAAATAAATTAATGTTAGTTTTATACAGATATACCCAAAATAAGTGAGACGTATTTACAACAACACACACAATTTTTTTGGATTTTCTGCTCAAGGACCCTATCTCCCCCTACTTTATTCCAGGTCGATCAGGTCAAGTCTTGACCTTCTCTTGGGGTTCGGGTCAGCCTATATACAGTCTTCCTTTTTTTATTTTCTTTTCTTTATTTTTCCTTTCTTTCTTTCTTTATTTATTTTAGGTTAAAATTAGTCAGAAATGTACAATATTTACACACAGATGCAAGTTAGTAAGAATATGGAGTTAGTGTTTTATGCATATGTTTTATAAGAGATTTTAAGCTAAAATAAATGAATAAAGATGACGAATCGCAGATTCATCAGGTGGCAGCTATTCATGAGATCATCGAGGCCCCACTTTGTCAGGCCATGACCCAATTATCTGCTCTTAAACCCAAGAAGAGACAGCGAAGGAGCATATCAGAGCGACATATTTTGACCATGGCCAATTCCTATGCCATCACTTGCCATCCACACATTAGTAAAGGGAGCACTGTCACACCTCTTAAAGCACCATTTCTTACTATTCATGTGATCACACTCTCCTTGATGGTATTGCTTCGATTAATACAGTACCCTTCTCATTAGTACAGTGTCTTCATCTAAGGCCTCTCAAGAATACCATGATGATTTGCCAGTTTGCTGATGGATCAATAAAGAGGACAAAGGGTATTCTGGAAAATGTTGTCAGTCAGATTTAGGGCATGAGCTCCACTGCTGACTTTGTCTTATTGCCCATGGAGACCTTCACCCCTGTGGATCATCCTCCGATCATTCTGGGATGGCTTTACTCACCTCTATGAGAGTCGTTATTGATTATGTATCTAAAGAGATTCGTTGTCGTTCTGCTAACGAGAGCGATGTGTTGATCACTACATCCACTGTTAACCAGAGACCTGCATCCCACGAGAGTGTGCATGTGTTAGCCGACCCCGAAGACTATAACCGTGATGATGATATCAGAGAATTTTACTGTACATTGGATGATATTGAGACCTGAGAACTCCTTTACAAAGAGGAAGACTCGGAAAGCATAGACCTTGGAGTTCCCCCTTCCGGTGAGTGGCAATGTATTGATGACCTCTGGAGAATTTATAACATAGACACCCTAATGTGGAGAGAAGATTTAGGATAGACTGCAGAGGCTTAATTCGATCTTATTGCTTTAATAAATGAATTCGGTCATTTCGATGATGACCTAACATAGACTTCCCAGGCCGACCATTACCATACTACTTCCAGTTACCGGTTCATGCCTTTCTACTTTGAGATTGCTAAGGATCTTCACCGGGTGGATCCTGATCAGTTTGTGTCAGTTGAAGACCCTGATATTGATCTGCTCCTTGTTAGATTCATTCCTCAACGATCACGCAAGAAGGCCTGCTTTCTACCTTCTTGATCTTTGTATATCCACTTTCATTTTTTTCCTTCCATCTACCGTTTTGCACATCCACCTCGTTCCGTGTGTTAGACTTGCTTAGGATGTACTTTTCCTAAGTATAAGGGGTGGATGAGGCAAGTGTTTTTTCTTCATTCTGTTTCATCACCCATGTTGTTACTTATACTTAGAGCTCTTATACCATAAGTATAGGGGGAGTGATGTGTACATTCACCCAATGCATTTTTTTCTTTTTATCAGTCTTTTTGATTCCTTCTTCTATCTCCAACTGTCTTTTCTTTTTTCCTTTTTATTTTTCTTTTTCACCCAAAAAGGTGCCACCCCCTTTCATCACTATTGTACTTAGGATGTACTTTGTCTTAAATATAGGGGGTGTGCACCTAGAGTTTTTCATTCTTTGATCCCCACCACTGTCTCCTCTCTTGTCAATTTTCTATCTATACTTTGGGATATCTTACCCTAAGTATAAGGGAAGACATACCGCATTGTGATTGGTTCATTCCCACCCTTTCCCATTGCTGCCTCGTGTATAGTCCGATATACTTATGGTTATTTCATCCTATGTATGGGGGGATAGTCGACTTCTCATTTATTCTTTCATTCATTCGTTAGACTCTTCAATACTCAATTTGAGTTATGTCTTATCTTTTTCTCTTTGATCTATGAGGACATAGTTCAATCTAAGTACATGGGGTCGTATATATATTGTATATACTTTAGCCATATCTCATACTTCGTATTTTCAAAAAGTAAGGCTAAAAGACATTTAATTGTTGTAAATAACACTTGTATAAAAATCATTAAAAATTCTTTGCATCGATAAATTAATAAAGCAAGTAGAAAATGTTTTGCAAAATATTTGAAAACTGTTTGAAAATCTTTTGAAAATCTTTTGAAAAATATTTTGTGAAATGTTTTCAATTTTTGTAAAAATATTTTTGTTTGTAAAAGTTTTTTTCTTTATTTTGAAAATATATTTGCAAATGTTTGGAGTATGGTTGCAAAAATATTTTTGAAAAATCTATATAGACTGTTTGAAAAATGTTTGCAAAATGATCTTCAAAATTTTGTAAATGTTTGTAAGAGTTATTTGTCTTTATGATATTAAAAAATCTATAAAAATTTTAAAATTTAAAAAATGCAAAAAATGAAAAACCCACAAAAAGTTCAAAATTAGAAAATTGCATCGAAAAAACATCTTCCGTGCATTGTACATATCATTTGCATTTTCCGGATTGAAGTTGATTATTGAACACATCTTAGTAAAATCCGAAGATTGGAGCTTAGTTGGACCTTAGTCTACTTAATCATAGGAACCTTATAGGAACTGATATTGAGATGATTCAGGTTTTTTAGACTTATTTCTTTAAGAATCATGAGATTTAATTCAATGTCATCTTGACTACCTAAGTAGAGCATTTCGAAGCACACACATGACTCTTGTTGATAATGACCTAGCTTGCACACCTGCACCTTACACTTTGCTCACCTCTGTTGGAGTGATAGAGGGCTGGATTTGCCGGCATGAGACACATGCCAATGGAAACATCGGACGTCACACATTTGTGGCCATTGTACCCCAAACCTGATCTATTAGCCATGATCTCTAAAGACAGAAGTGGTGAGTTGCTATAATGCTTCGAAAGAGGGATAGTCTACTGGCTCAAGAAGAAAAAGTCCATATGTCGATGATGTTGTATATAGTAATCAAAAAATGAGAAAAATCAAAAACACCAAAAAAGAAAGATGGACAAAAATCAAGAAAAAATCAATTCCCATGGGAGTATGTATATTTTGTACAGTCAATAAGCAAGCTTGAGATTCTAGTAGATATTTGTGAGCCAACAGCCAAATGACTTGGCTACACTTGTCACGCATCTTAGGATAGGTAGTTACACTAGCTACCATAATTCTTCTCTCCACCTCCTCTTCTTGAGTGTGTTATACTTTAACTTAGAAGGGAATACCTCGCTTCTCGAGGAAAGAGTTGTTGGATTGGGGAAATTCGCTTCTCGCAAAAAGAGTTGTTGGATTGGAGAATTAGGGTCACCGTGTTGGAGAAGACTGACTTTCACCGCTTCAGCCGAGGAGAGCGACATATCATACTATCTAAGATAGATTCATAGTCATAAGCGTTTGTTTATGAATTGACTTATTCTGACTTGGCTATTGAGGAGACTTGAGCAGAGTTGAGTGGTTTTTTAGGGTTGTTGTGTTTCAAATCCATTTCCCAATAAGGTTCTGACCGCACTAATAACCCAAGGGTTTGACTTTTTTTTCCAAACTTTGATTTTGTGAAGATAAGTTTAAGAATTAAAATCATTCCACTTTGTTTTCTTTTTCTTTTCTTTGTTTTATTTTCTGCACTTATTGCATAAGTGTTTGCTAAGGACTATCAAAGGCAAGTATGGGGGGTGACGAATCTCCATTTCATCACCTTTATTCTATCATTTTGACCTTAAAAAACCTAGCTAAGTGCATCTAAATAGCATTATTTTATAAAAAATAATATTCATATTTATTCTATTTAATATATATAAAATATAATTTTAATGCTAATATTATAGAATAAAGAAAAGAAAAAAATAAAATGCCAAAGGTATTTTATGACCCTAAACCTAGAGACCAAGTCAAGAATTGATTTGGTCGACAACGAATAAAGTAGGGGGAGATAAGGGCCAATAATCTGATAAAAAATCTATTCTTCTATTGTAACTCCTATTTGGGATATATTTTATTTTTTATTATTCACACATCAAATAAAAAAGTTTTGTACATGAAAGTTGTAGATAAAAAATAATAGAAAATACAAAATTAATATTACACAAAAAATAATATACAGTGTACTCTTTATACTCAAAATAAAAATCCAAAGACCCAACTTACCAGACATGTGTCTTCTCCATGTGAACTCAGAATGCACCAAGATTAATTGTATATAATTTTTAATAAGATATCTAATGAAGGTGGTTTCATATAATTTTGAGTTAAGATGCAAAATTTAGGTTTTGACCCCAATTGTATAGTTTTCCTAAATAAAAAATTCATTTTATTTATGCTTTATAATTTTTATATTTTATATTTTATAATTTTGTAAATATTATCTATAATATATGTACATATTTAGAATAGAATAAAATCATAAAGAAAATAATAAAATAAAATAATATACAAAAATACATATATGAATATACTACACTTATATCTATATAGTAAATATACATATTTATTTAGGTGCACATAATACATCAGAAAAATATAAATAAAATATTTATGTTTCTAAAAATAATTATAAATATATAAATTAAATATACAAAATAACAAAACACAAAATACAAAATAAAATACTCAATATATAGATTAATATACCTACAAATGAACCCTAAAAAATAACTTGTAATAAATAAGCCCATAAAATAAACAAAAAATAATACACAAATACTACAGAAAATAATAAACACTTTTCATTTTATAAGTTTATTTTAATTAGTTTATTTAATAATTAATATTGATTTTTTAAATAATTTTGGGATGCCTTTTTTCTGGTTGCTCCACGTGGACCAACCAAAGGGAGTTAAGAGTTGACCCCTTCAACTCTTCTCCCCATACGCCTAGCCCCGCCAGAACTATTGTTTGACATGCGCTTATCCTTTTTTCCTCAATCGATGTAGTCAGTGATTAGGGTAGCTTCCTTCATCAAATTTTTTCATCGTTCATCAAGTCATCATGCGCCATCGATTTACCGAGTAGAGGAGCCCTGTGGCAAGTTTCCTGCCTTGATCTTCCACCCCACTTCACTATCATGTACATATACCTGAGCTCCACCATTTTGAATTTCGGACTCACTTCTACCCATTTTCTCCCCTCCTTTTTGATAACCGGGGTTTTTTGAGGGTCAAATATGTCCTCACAAGATGAAGAAAAAATCGTTGTTACGATCGCTCAAGAAACCCTGATCAATCAATAATTAACCCACAATATAATCAAGCAATGAAAAATAAGATGAGGAGTTAAAATTTATTGTAACTCGACAATGGATGTGTATATGTGTAATTACGTGGAGTGTCAAACACAGGGAGGAAAAAGGGTATATCGGGCAAATTAATGCACAAAAGTCAAGTGTTCCTCTTGTCAATTTTGTATGTGGTTTTCTATATTATATTTTTATGGGATTTTAATTTTATATTTTTAATTATTTTTAGTTATATGATTTTTTATTTCTTTTTATATATTTTGATTTTTAATTCTTTTTTCTTTTTAAATATATAACATAAGCATATATAATGCTATATACACAATATAAACTAATACAATTATAAATACTAAACAATACTCAAAATATATAAAATAAGATTTTTGGGGATATTAAATAATTTTTTTCTTTTTTTGTGATTTTTTAGATAATTTTGCTAAGTTTTATATATTTTTGAAGTCAAAATTAACTCAAATCAGGGATTAAATAAAGAAGTTGAATTATTTGGAATTTTAAAATAGTAAATAATGTCCAAAATTTTCTGAATCAATTTTAATAGATAAATAATAATATATATCATTTAGAGACAAATTAATTTTTTTTGAGGATTTTAGGGATTTTTTATCCTTTTCTACTAGAGTTTGGAGCATTTATTTCTTTTATATTTTTAGGGATTTTGGTCTTGAGTTAAAAATATACAAAATATATATTTTTGGAATTTTTCAAAATGTCTTTATATTATTTGGTATTTTATAAGTCAAAAGGGGCTTTTTACACTTTTTTATTTTTAATAAATAAATATATAGAATAAAATATCTTAAGAAAAATTTATGTGATAGAGACTAATATAAGGTCTTTATCCTAAGTTTTTACAAATTTTTAAAGCAGAGAATACATTTTAATCAAAATAAAATCTTTAAATTGAAAATACAACCTTGCAGGGGCCTTTGTGCAATTAAAAGAAATTTTCTAATGAATATGTAACCCTCAAATAAAACCTAAGGGATAAACGTGCAAACTGACCAGAGAAATAAAATATATTATGCTCGGCAAGGGTCTAAATGCGATATTGACAAGTTGAAGGGGCCAAGATACAATTTCTACCAAAACTATAACAATGTGTATTTGATTTAATGGACCAAAAACAAATATGAAAACTGGAGGGGGCCAAGTGCACAAAAGCCAAACCTACGTGCACAAGCACGTGAGCCTCGTTGGCAAGGACCTAAGCGCAATAATAATAAAATATGGGGTTCACAGTACAAATATTACAAAAATATAAAAATGCCATATGAAAGTTTGTATACTAAACAATAAAATACAAAATACGTTGGGTTGAAAGTGCAAAATACCCAAGCGAAGGGCACTAATGGATGGTGGCGATCAAGACACTTATCCACGTGTCATTCCCTGGTGGCGTGATACCGCTTCATGCAGTGACAGCTGGGATTAGATCCTATGATAGGATCCAATGGTGTTGGGCACATCGAATCGGACGTTAGCTACTACGCGGGAAGAACTGCCCTTGATCCAACGACATAGGAGGGTGATGGATGAACTCACCTCTAGAGAATTTCAATTAGCTTCTTTGCGCTGCTCCGGCGACTAAGCACTCCTCTAACGGTCGCTTTTGACTCATGCAGCTCCCACGAAGCTCCAAGGTGCCTCAAAACGGTCTGGAGCCCGTTGAGAATAGCTATGGAGATTTATGGCATTCAGGAACCTAGATCTAGTACTCCAGGTTTGATCTTCAGCCCATAAGGGCTCCTGCATGCATTGACTTGTCCAAAATAAAAAAGGGGTCGAGGGAAAACCGCCTCGACCCTATTAGGGGGAACGGAGGTGAAATGGGTCAGGACAACGGCTACTCCTATGATGTGGTGGAATAAAGCGATGAGATATTGCTCCAGAAGGAGGAAAGTTGAATGGAGTGTGGAGGGGCGAAGGGAAACATCAGGGAAAGAAGGTGAAGGTGGATGATTGGTTGGAAACATGGCGTAACACGGTGGAAGGTTCGTGGGAGTTGTGCTCTAACAAACTATTAATCTGGAGTTTTAAGTTAAGGGGATGGATTAAACGTTAATCTACTTGCAGGAATAAAAAAAATACAACTAAACTCTACCTAGAAAATAATGAAAACTGACCTCAAGGGGTCGGAGCCACGAGATGAGTACCTCAATAGCGAGCCTCACTGGAGATGCAGAACAGACCACTTAAACCTCTTTCTCGATTTGCTTCACTGCTGGGCAAACCTCCCGTCACAAGGTTCTACCCATTGAATGCAAGAAGGGGAGAGAAATGTGAGCAAAATGGGATTCAAAATTTAAATGAAGGAGGAGGAAGAGGTTATGTACATACGATTGGATGGGGTGGGAGATCAAGGTCAAGTGCTCAATGTAGTGATGCAAATCTTGAAAAAACGATTGGGCGTGATTGGTGGACGATCGAGGAGAAAAAGATAAGAAGGAATAAACCCAAATAGTGCTTTTATCTTGCTGCAAAAATCAAAGAACAATGGGTCAACGACAAGTCTAACAGACTAGGCTGGTTATTAGAGGAGTTGACCGAGGACAACCCTCGATGCAACTTGGTTGGTCCACGTAGACCGACAAGAAAAATCAACCTTAAATTATTTAAAAAATCAATAATAAATAATAAATGATTTTATTAAATTAAAGTTATAAAATAAAAAAATTATTATTTTATGTAGTACTTTAATATTATTTTTATTTATTTTTTGGAGGTTATTTATTACAAGTTTTTTTAGGGTTTATTTAAAGATATATTCATCTATAATTTGTACATTTTATTTTTATTTTGTATTTTGTATTTTATTATTTTATTTTCTTAATTTATATATTAATAACTTATTTTTATACACATAAATATATTTGGGTTTTTATCAGTTGTGCCCCTCCGAGATATCGTAATATCAGTTATGCCCCTATCTTTTTGGGAATATCATTTCTGCCTCCAACTTCATGTCGTTCTATCAGTTGTGCCCCTCCGTTACTTTGACCGTCAATAAGTTAAACTTAACCATGATTTAACCAAACCATTATATAGTTAAGAGGGGAAATTCGGAAAAACAATCCCCCATCTCCCTCCTCATCGTCCAATCCTTCCTCCTCCTACCACCTGCTCCTCCATCTCCTTCTCTTCAGTTGTTCACCATCAACATAACCATATCGACGATGAGGCGTGGGGGAGGAGCTCTGGGAAGGTGGACGGGCTCGGGGCATGGGGTGGCGGGGGAGAAGCTCAGGGCAGAGCCTGGCGACGGGGGGAAGAGGCGGGGGTAGGGGAGGCACGAGCAGCATGGGGGGAGGTCGGGGCAGGGGGCGGGGGGAGGTCGGGGCGGAGGAAGGAGGTGGGGGTTGGCGCAGGGGCAGCAGGGGGTGGGGGGGAGCTCGAAACAGGGGGTGGGGGGAGCTCGAAGAAGGGGGCAGGGGGAGGTCAGGGTAGAGGGAGGACCTGGAGGTGGGGGTTGGCGGGGGCGGCAGGGGGTGGGGGAGCTTGGGGCACGGGGCGGGGGGAGGTCGGAGCAGAGGGATGCTAGGGCGGAGGGTGGATGGGGCGGAGGAGGGAGTAGGCTGGTGCGGAGGAGGGGGCAAGCTGGGGCGGAGGAAGGACGGGGCGGAGGAGGGAGCAGGCTGGGGCGGAGGAAGGAGGTCGTCAGGGGAGGAGATGCGGGTGGAGGGCGACAACTGGGGGTGGGGGAGGAGTTCCTGAGCAGAGAGGGAGGAGGAGGAGGGTTGGAGGAGA